>JAJLTN010000017.1:0-12062 GCA_030568215.1 Lipomyces kockii
TTCAATATTTGAGATCACTACGGTCCATGGAACGCACAGTTGCACAGCCGCGGTTCAGAAGAATAAGCACGCTGACAAGAACTGGGCTGCTATGACCTATTCTTCAGCAATTGAGAACAAGAGGGATTACAAACCAAAGCACTTAAAAGCAGATGTCCATACAGACCATAAAGTTCAGGTCAACTACTACGTGGCCTGGCGCGCAAAAATATTGTTCTAGATAAAGTAAATGGAACGGATATTGAGAGCGTCCAAAAGCTTCCAGCTTATATTCAGGCAATTAATGACAGCAATCCAGGTAGTCTCACCGTACTGAACGTGCTTGCAGAGAAATTTTATAGTCTCTTCGTTAGCTATGCCTCGTCTATCGAAGGGATCAAGTATTGTCGACCTCTTATCGCTCTCGATGGAACACATCTCATGTCTAAATACCAAGGCGTCCTTCTGATGGCGGTAGGAGTCGACGCGGATAATCACTTTTTTCCCCTAGCTTTTGGCGTTGTAAAGCAGAAAATCGTGAGAATTGGAAGTGGTTTTTGGATCATGTCCGTACGTCCTTGGACGTCCTCAATTTTGCATCGTTGACGTTGATATCCGACCGGCAGAAGGGTGAGTATGGTTGCGTGGTTGAAGTCCGTTCTAACGATTAATTGAAAGGATTGATCGATGCTGTTGAAGAGATCTTTCCGGAAGCTAGCCATGCACACTGTCTTCGGCACCTGTTCGAAAACTTCAAGAAGGTTGTCAAAAACCTTGAGGTCGCAAGCTTACTCTGGAAGGCAGCGTCGAGTCCGACAACGGAAGCTATGGCGAAGGTAGCATCCCCCGGAAGGATCTGAATGGCTCATGAGAAATGGACCGGAGCACTGGGCGGACTCCTACTTTGAAGGAAATCGCCTGGGCCATCGCACGTCGAATGTGGCAGAGAGCTTTAACGGTTGGATCCTAGAGGCTCGCTCACTACCGGTCCAGGCCATGATGGACCGCATCCGCATTCAGTTGATGATGTCGCGAGCTGAGCGATTGAATGACATCGAGAAATTGCGAAAGGATGGCAAGCGTATCACCGAGACCGCCGCCAAAGAGCTTGGGAAGTCAATAGCTCTTGCAAGAGAGCATATTGTCATTCCAGCATACGGGCACGATTATGAAGTTAGAACGCAAGCTGGAGAAAGCTTCGCCGTGTTGCTCGATTTGCGCAGGTTTCCTTGTGGAAGATGGGACTTCAGTGGAATACCATGCTCTCACGCGGTTGCGGCGATTAGCATTGCTGGACGCGACATGATTGACTTCGTTAGTGAGCATTTCACGGCTGACGCCTTCGTCCACCTGGTCGGCCCCACAAGAGGAGGACTAGAACCGAAGATATCGGGTTGCCTAGTAAAAAAGTTACATGCAGCCGATGCCACAAACGGCTGGGGCATAACGCGGCTACATGCAAAGAGCCCTTAGGAGACGAAGAGGAATGACGGGCCTGGGAAGTGGTTGAGGTCTGCTGTAGGTGGGGAATTCGGGGTTAGAGAGACTGTTAGATGCTCCGGGCAAAAAGAGGGTAATATGTATAGCGCACCAAATGCAGTCTAGTGCTGACTTAAGCGTCTAATGTTCATTGCATTGCTCTAAGTGTCACGCCGTTATGTGATTTAACGTGGCGGTGGGAAGACAGTTAAAGAACCAATTTATCCGCAATCGCCCTTCGCCGGCGCTCGCGTCCAAGCCGCATCCGCGAAGCCGGATGCATACGGACTCTCTGCTAGCTGTCGGGACTACTTAGTCTATCAGAGTCCGAAAAATTGTCAGGCTTCTCTGCTTATGTCATTTAATTTCGGTTATGACGGTAATCGATGGGTCATCTAATCGTCCAGGAGGTAAAGAATTAAAGCTGAACTGAGATAATAGAGGATCTACATCGGATTTCTAGCGAGAGCAAGCTAGAGTCGACACTCCATTGCGGCTACACTTGACTGTTCTCGAGACACACTTGGCTGGTCCTTGATGCTTCACCATACCTTCCATACGCATTAATCGGACAGCAAATGTAGTCGTCGATGGTGGCCACAAGGCTAAGGTGAATGCGCGACTTCAAGAAATAACATCCAAGAGATAATTTGAAGAATACCCCCTTTCTAGAATTTAATTACAATGAAGAACATCGCAGAGAACCGAATATCGCGGCATATTCTCAGCAAGGCAATTCATACGAAACCCCAAGTACTATAAATCACATCCATTTCAACAACATATCCCATAAATACATATGGACTGCCAATTCCCGGTCCTGTCGCAATGCCATTTGGAGCATACTTCGGCGTCGCGATCGTCCGCTCACCGATTACGTTCTTGCTGTTGCCTATCCTCTTGATCTCGGAATTGAAATCACTTACAATACGGTACTCCAGGTCACCGAAATTGCGAGCTTCAACAAGGCGGTACGGGGGACTTGAGGTTCTCGTACCACAAATTCTCTGTCAACTCGGCCATCGCGACAAACTCCGGTCTTCGGGTGCGGAAATGGTTCTTCGCATTTCTGACGATCTGGATAAGCGCCCTTTTTGGCCACGTTGTGGTCGGACGAGTCGTCGACAGTGTCCGCATCAGTGACATGGCCGAGAAATTCAGATTTGAGAGATTCAAATGGTGCCCGGAAAGAAATAGACTCCACTGAAGATGCAAAAGTGAATTGATGGTAGAGATTAAGGTACTGCTGCAGGCAAGTAAATTTTGCGATGTTAGACTTGATCGACCTCAAACGAGATACATCGTATGTGAAGGTGACTGAGAATCCATATCCCGGAATATGCTGACGATAACAAAGAGATCTATCCTCTAATGACCATATCAATGTGAGCGACAATCGAATCCTTCACCTTTATCCCATTAAAGCACTCTCGAGACCAAGCAAACATTGACCTCGAAACCCCCATACTTAATCATCTGAACAAATGTAATCCTTCTCGAACTTGTTGTAGAAGGTATGTAGAGCGGACTTTTCATAAATTCAGTCCAAGCTACTCTCATAGTGGTATTTGCCTGCATGCAACCCCTTACCCCCATCTGGACTTTCTAAATACTAAATATGGTTCTATTCACCAATTTGGCTCGAATCCACAATAAGATGCCAGCGTTTAAGCGTGTACGCTAACACGGAGATGTCGCTGGGACAGTTCGCGGCCAAATCTCGGGGTTATGAGAAACCCTATACTTTCGATCGGCGGACGAAGATACGGATACATATCCGCCACCTTTGCGAGGGTGGATGGCGGATGCGGATATGGCAAAATTTGGCGGATATCCGTATCCGCAACAGCACTGACCAGCACCGCCAGACAAAAATTTAGAAGCACAATGGTCAAAGTACTAACTGTCGTTCATAGTCAGGCTTCATTTTGGTTCTGCATCCATTATAACACGAGACAACGCTGATATGAAACAATCTTGGTACTGAATTCCTCGCAGCACCAATAATTGTTACCGCTAGTTCTGGTGTGGTCAGCTCTTTGAAAAGTCATCATTTTTCCAACTGGACAGCCTGATGTTGTCTGAGCCTGTTACTTTTTATGTCGTTGGCAAGCAAATCGAGCCTGTGCACATTGTGCTCGCCCGTTAGCCCCCGCCAACTCAGATCTCCATGCTCGAATATCTCATCCATCTCCTCCAATGTGCGTTGCTTCGTCTCGGGTGCCAGGAACCAGACGTGAATGAATGCGGCGATGTTGAATGACCCAAATATAAAAAAAATGCGCCAACGGATCTTGCGCAAGAGCGGTGGCACAGCAAACCCGAGCATGAAGTTAATGGCCCAGTTGGTTGCCGTCGAAATCGAGACGGCTTTGGCTCGAATGCGCAGCGGGATAATTTCGGTAGGGTACATCCATGAGACAGGTCCCCAGGACGCGGCGAATGAAGCTGTGGCCATGTAGGAGCTCACCAGGATACAGTGACTTGCAGCGGGATGACCAGTAATTACCCAAGTGTATGCTTGGTTCGGGGCATTGTTTGGCTCACCAAAGCGCGCAAACACACCGCCGATAAGATACAGCCAGAAGGCCATACTGATGCTGCCAACAAGCATAGACGGCCTGCGGCCCCATTGATCCGTCCACAGAATCGATGGAATTGTCGCGACCATGAAGAGAATGTACAGAATTAAAGAAAACAAAAGAGTGTTGGAAATGCGGACAGAGTCCAGGACGTAGACGATAAAGTATAAGAAAAAGTTGGTCCCACTCAGCTGCGACCATGCTTGTATAGACATACCAAGGAACAACCGCTTACGCATTTTCTTGCCAAACAGTTCGCGATAGCTGTTTGACTCTTCTGCGCGCTCAGTCCATATCTGTTCTTCAATTTCTTTGTATTCCGCCTGCACCAGTGGATCATTGATGTCGCAGTTCGCAGTTCGCAGAAAAGCGAGGATGTGCAGTACTTCGTCCCATCTGTCTTTACTTGCCAGCCATCGTGGCGATCGAGGGAACCAAAAGAGACCGATAAACAGGATAATGGCTGGCACGGCCTGGATGGCCCACGGTACCCTGAACGCCGCAGCCGAGTCAAGAAATGAGCACCCGTACTGTACGATATACTGAATCAAGATGCCACAAGTAATGGCAAATTGTTGGAACGAGACTATTCGACCGCGGGCTTTGCGCGGGGCGATCTCCGACTGGTAGATCGGTACAATGGAAGATGTCAGGCCAATGCAGAGGCCGGCGACAACACGACCGATGATGAGCATCTTGACGCCAGTGGACGCGGCTTGGATGCTGTGGATTGTTAGTGAAAGAAGATTTGCAAACTCTTGAATACGCACGCTGCGCCGATGCACCACACAACAGTGCCAAGCTGTATGGCGACTTTTCTCGAAAGCCTGAGAACGTCAATCATAGAAAATCATGGAATCCTTAAGACACTGCAGTTGCGTACCAGTCAGCAAAAAAGGAAGAGGACAAAGCGCCAACGAGAGAGCCGGCTGCCATTGCGCTCGTGATTTCACCCTGGCGCGTTCCGACCGGGTTGCCGTAGAAACTTTTGTACTGGTCGGTGCCCACGACGCCGGACATCGATGAGATCTCAAATCCGAAGAGGGCACCACCGAGTGCCGCAAAAGCGGAGATAGTGTAGACGCTGAGCAGACGGAACATAGTCGTTTGAACTGCTCACAGCACATTGGATCGCTGAGAACAGGGTGAAAAAACCGAAGACGAAGACTTTTCGAGTTGATATCTCAGCGGCGACGCGGATGCCAGACGCGATCGGGGATCTCTGCCGCAACCTGCTGCTTTCCCTTCGTCCGGGTGCGGGATTTTATGAATTTTTGGGACTGCCGTAGAAGCTTCTTCAAGTTCTGGGTTTCTATGTGCATTTCCGCTTGCTTATTATTGTCGCGTGGTCAGTCCCAAGACAGAAATTGCGCGGGCTCGCGTGGTCGGTCACGCAGATGCAAATGTCTGAGGTCGCGTGGTTGTCGTGCTCCCCGACGGTTTTGAACGGGATACGAGGTGTTCAGGAGCAGTTGCTTGGGGTACGATACACTCACAGGGCACGCTCCTGACTGATCGGCTCTTTCTGTATTTACTGCAGTACAGGTCTATCTAGGCGAATTTTTAAGCCCGGCCGACGGTCGGCTCGGCTGAGATTGAGGGCCTTAGCCTCCTCAGGTCATGCGCCGAGACTTGTGGCATTTATTATGGTAAGCGGTACAGCCGGAAGCCCTTTGCATCGCTACTGACGCATTATCTAGGGTGAGAGGCTCAGCATTGGAAGCTTCTTACCTCAAAACCTTTTTCCCTGTACGCCGCGCTCGCTATGCCAGTTAGGGCGATCGCGGAAAGGCTTTGTGTCCATTAAACATGGATATGACGGGGAGTTTATCCGGTTTAAGGGCTCTTACTGCTTCGTTCTTCCCGGTCCTGGTCTACATTTATATGCCATCCACGTCCTGTGAAACTCGTCTGTCCATCACTGAAACCTTGAGGGTGAACCCTGCAGGGATTAGTCTACGTCGGCCCCGAATCGCCGTGGACGATGTCGGACATTTCATTAACAAGAAGCAGCTGTGGGCGCTGATTTTTGGGGTAGTTTCCCAGATCACAATACGATAGTTTACTGGACAAATGGCTGATCATGAGAAATATCCCCAGTGAATAACACAAGCTGTACTACCCTCCTCTATGGAACATTAAACGACAGATCGCCCGTGTGAGCAGGGAGATTGTTTGAGTCATTATTTGGCGTATGCGCATGCTGCCATATCTAACGATAAGTAATTGGGTGAGATTGATGTTTTGTTGCAGAGCTTCCTGTTCGAGAATGTTGCGAAGCGGATAAAATTGAATCAGTATTTGAAGGAAGATTCCGAGAGCATGTAATAGTTTCGCTTGAGTTGAATATATTTTCTGTTTAACGTTCGTCGGCTGCAATCGAAGCTGTTCCTTAATCACACTGTCTTGGATGGAACATAAAGATGAAGAAGTTCAACACCGTCCATGGCGCGTAGTCATTTACATGTAAGAATTCCACCTACAATGTTTCAGAGTTAAATTCCTTCCAGTTGTTTAATTCGGACCTCGAGCGCAGCCTCTACTGCTGCAAACTCCACATCGGCGACGACGTGTTCGTTTCTCTTGTCGTCCAGCTACAGTCACTAAGGCGCGATTTTCAAGGAGTGAGCTGATTTCTTCTTCATGATCCAATCCATCTCTGTTCTTCGCTTTCATGTACCCGTAATGAAAGATATCCGGTTCTAAAGCCTACCGCCACAGCAGACCATGTCCGCAGCCTTACTGAACAGTTATTTAGGTGTCTCATTGTTGACCTGTGCTAGTCGTTTAATGGACGACTTCCCGGGGGTCAGTTGAATTATTGCGCAATCTATGAAGTCCCGGGACACTCACTGGAGCTGCGAGCAGATGAGCGCAGAGCAGGGAAGTGCCGGAGCAGGAAAGAACGGAGAGCCCCGAACAGAGTAGTTCCGCCGGAAAAGTGCCGAATAGTGACATGGCTTGCAGAAGCGGACAGAATCGAGGATAGTGATGTCGAGTCTGGGATGCCGCAAAGGCTGCAGCCACGAGATCAGACTAGTAGCTCTGCCTCAGATATTGAGACGTACTTTGACAGTCCGGTGGTCAGTGTTAATGACACAAAGGATCCAGACTGGCTTTGTAACTGGTGGCAGTACGCGCAGATGGCAGCTGCCGCTAGGGATTACTTAGGGCCTGATTCTTTTTTTAATGGCCCTCCATTTTACTAGCGTAAATGGAGTTGAAATGGAGGTCAGACCTCCATTAGCTTTTTGTATGGGAAAAGGCTGACCTCCATTTCAACTCCATGTGTGCTCGTGAAACCTATCGAAACACCACCTTTCTGACCACTCTACACAGCAGCACGCCTCTACAATGCGCTCCCAACATGAGATCGATATCGAAGACAACTTAATCGACGATCTCTTCCTTACGATTATACTGGAGTCCTTACAAAGGGAGAGGGGAAGGGGGAGGGGAACAAAAGTCGTCAGTGAGGAGGGATTTGAACAAGAGCGCGGGGCAACAGTACCTGGAGCTACTTAACTGTGGCCACCTTGAACGCATTAAGAGCGCATTAAGGATGTCTCGAGATACCTTTGTTTCCCCACAAAACTGGCTTGTATACGATACCCAGCTGAGAGCCTCAATGCATGTTTCAGTGGAGCTGAAACTAGCAATCTTCCTTCATATCGTCTCCCGGCCAGCTTCACAGAGAGATACTATGGAACGCTACTTTGTAGGAAATTAACATGTAAAGGTAAAGCCTTATTTCCTGGAGTCGCGTTACACGCGTTACATTTTTTTAGCGCGTAAGTTTCGTGGCTGATCCGAGTCACGTGCGGATTCAAATGGGAGCTCCATTTAGCTCCGTTTACACCGAAATGGAGCTCGCATTTTAAAGCCCATCTGACCCGCATCTAAATGGGAGCTCCATTTAGGGCTGTTCACGTTTTGCCAATATTGACGATATTGACGATACGATATCGGCATTCCTAATGTCTGACGATTGCCGTTTGACGATATTTATCGTCAAACTGTCTGCCGATATCGTATCGTCGGACCTCTGGTTCGCCGATATCGGCAAATCGGCAGATAATTACGTAACGTCTTTTCAGGATCTATCAATAGGCCCAGTATGTGTCATAACAAATTAAATTGTAACTCAATTATCGTACATGTCTCCCATGAGCATCAACATTCTCATTGTGGCTGCCTTCTGGAGTGCCTCCGAACACCAAGCAAGTCCCTTCCCGCACTAAATAGTCTTTCCACTGCCACCTCAGAAGCTGGGATTGCCAAGTAATCCCTAGCCGCAGCGGCTATCTGCGGGTACTCAGACGAGTACGCCACCAATTGCAAAACCAGTTTGGGTCTTTCGTATCATTAACACTGACCGCAGGACTATCGGAGTAGGGGTCAATATCAGAGACAGTGCTACTAGTCTGGCCTTGTGGCTGCAGCCTTTGTAGCATCCTAGACTCGACATCACTATCCTCGATTCTGTGTGCGGCAGAAGAATTCCTGTAGCACGTGCGTAGAAAATAAGGAAGACTGCGGCTATCTGGAAGCATCGAATTTGTGCGTCCTGTTCTAGTATCGTTGCGGCCGGATGTCCGTAACTTCGATTATAGACCGAATAAGACGGATATAGTACTGGAAACCCTTTCAGAGCTGCGATCAGACATTGACGATTTCCGCAAAACCTCCACTTGGCCGCCTTCCAAAGACCGCAAGTCCAGTCGCCGCTCGATCAGGAGCGCTTAGAGCCACTGGTGAGTAGGGGCAGGAAACTGTGCATCACTTAAGCTTAACCAGCGGCTATCGGTCACAGGCATCTTCGCTTGATAGTTTCTGACGACTTACTCCACTCCCAAGTGAATATGTTTTCGTTTGGATTTCAAACTCGATTCCAAGAGGGCTAATGCGATGAGCAACACTTGTAGCCTGTCAGATGACTGTATTCAGCTGATAATCCCTCCCCAAAGATTTCTGGCAATTCCAAATACAGTACATTTCCGATAGACTACTAACCTCAATTATAGAGAACCCGACGTTACAACAATATCCTCAGACCTGGTCCTCAACATGCTCCTTACTAAGACCTATCTTCTCGTTGTACGTCTCTGTATCGACTCCGACAGCCTTCTTCACCGCTTTCCTTCCTCCTACAACATCCGAGCCAAACACTTCACCTACGTCTTCAAGGTCTCGTCCCCGCGTTTCAGGCAAAAAAAAGTAGACAATCACAATCAATATAACCAAGTTACAACACCAAACGATATAGTACTTCCAAGTAATCTTCTCCATGGCTATAGGATTCACGTAGTTGTTAAACAAACCAGCAATGTTTCCTGACAGCTGATAAATTGTGGATCCGGCCGCACGCATAAAATAAGGACAAACCTCCATAACATATGGTGTACCGATCACGGCACATATAATGTTGCATCCGTTGTAAAGGAAAATCATAGTCACGACTCCAGAAGACAAACCTTTATCAGTAAAGTCTCTTTGTTGAGCCAGAGCCGACAATATGGTCCAGATGACGTAACAAACGCACATGGAAGATAGACCGGTGAAAAACACGGTTCTGCGATTGAACTTGTCTACTACGGATGCAACAAGAACACTAGCGACCAATCCCCACACAGTTAAACCAATATTAAACTTGAGCTGCGTGATAGAATCGGTAATTCCAACATTATTAAGCACAATGTGGAGGTAGTATGAGATTAGGGCGTTTCCTTCGAGCTGCAACATTGCCGGCACAAAAAAGCAGATAAACAATCGATGACGGAGCGAAGGAGATTTGATCCACTTCACTATGTTAGACATCTTTTGTGCCTTTTCTTCCTCGAGCGTTGCTGTGATTTCGGCCATCTGAACCTTCACTAACAAATGCTCGCTATCCCCATCGGCGTGATATTTGATAAAGAAATCTCGTGCCTGCTCAATTTTGCCTTTGCTTATTAACCAACGGGGAGATTCCGGCGCGAAAAAAGCTAAAATAAATTGGATCAGCGGGAAAAATCCTTGCAAAATCGAGGGAATTCGCCAACTCCACGTGCTTGACTGAAGCGATGAATTGTAAGGTCCCCATGTAACCAATGCCGCAACGAAGGCACCAAGCGGCCAGCTTGCAAGCATCATTGCCGTAGCCTGAGGTCTCTGGCTAGGATATGCACATTCAGTAACATAAGGTCCTGCAGCAGTAGACGCGATACAGCCACCAACACCAAGGAGAATCCGGGCTCCCATGAACATGGAGAAATTTTGCGCAGCTCCTTGCAGTGCGGCTCCGATGAGAATCACACCGCAACCAAATATTACGGACATTCTGCGGCCGAAATAATCGCACAAATACGGGACAAAAGGAATTGTGATCAGAGTACCGATTGTGTTACCGTTAACCATTGTCCCTAGTTGGCCTCCTGAAGGGTGATTGAAGAAATCCTGCCACGACTCCAAACTTTGAATGCCGTTCATCATACTGCCATCAAATCCTGAAACCACCTGGCATAAGATGCCGATTAAGAGGAACATATTCAGCTTCAAAAGATACGGGTAGAAGATCCACAACCTATCACGCTTGGGCAAAAGTCCCAAGATAGTGGTACCTTCTTCAATCTTCTCTAAGACTACTTGGTCATCCATTTGCAACTGCCGTGCCGAATACGATTGCGCTGTCGATGTTAGTTGAAACATATACAATGCTATTACATAAGGCGATAAACCTACCTATACTAAAAAACACAACTAGACGTAATGACAAAAAAAAACAGAAATGTACAGGCTTTTATAGCCGGTAATGTGGGTGTCCCTCCCCGCACGTCGAGTCTTGAATATGGGGAACAATGCACATCTGCGGGGATAATCCGGGATACGGACCCGTCACGCGCGTTGTGGAGCGATTCGGGACGCCCACCCCGCTTAACTCGCGCTAAATTGTGCTTTACGAGTACCTTTTGGACTTATAATATCAAAAACTGCTGGACTTAAGACACGCAAGCGCACGCGCGCACTATGCCACGGACGAACGAAGCGATGCTATAACCATTCAATGCAGAGACAGACGCAAAAAAACACGGCTGCCAAGATCTGCTGACAGTGATCTATGTTGAAGCGCGATGTAGCACTCCGGATCGATTCTCGCAAACGTTAGCTCATCCACAGCATACTTGGCGGAAGTACAGACGCATAAATTGAATGTGAGAGTAAAATTGCACCACGTGTGTCTGGCAAACAGCTCAACGACAGACACACCAGAGAGCCCAAATTAGATGACACTGAACCAGCTTTCACGCCATAGCGCCACAAATTTTTGACACTTCGAGGCTTAGACTTCCACTCCGCAGAGACAAACAGTCAAACACTGCTGGCAGCGGGTAATATTTCTACCAAATCTTCTCAACTCCTTTAGATTATTAGATAATATGCTGAGCCCCGCAGCGCGTGTTGTAACCGCTAGCGCGTGCTCGCTGTCGGGTCCTGGGTTCTGGGATCGGGGGCGAACTGACACCGGTAGTGGCGCAGAGATCCTCAATCTCTATACCGCGCCCTGGTGTGGAGTCAAAGTGTAGACTAAAATAAATGCAACGCAAGATCCCAAGCCCCAAAGTCAAAGTCATTAGTCATGTGATAATAGCCTGGAAAGGGCTGGGTGATTGTTCGTTTTGCCACGTGCGGCGGAAGTTTGCTCCCGAGATCCCCGCAGTAGGCGTGCAGCGTTTTGGCACTTGGCGTCCAAGCTCTGTGGACGAAGCTTCAGAGTAAGGTGCGATTTTTCATTAATTTGGTACAAATTCTTGGATGGTCCGGCAAAACCCTTGCCTTAGGTGCCTTTCATTGTAGGGTGAGCTTGACTAGCAGATCTGCTTTCTTGAGCTACAACCTGGCAACACACATCACAGTATAATTGCTTTTTGTTTGCTTGTATTTATGCTCATTTATTTGTTATAACTATGCGTTTTATAGTATAGTAATGTCGATTTCAATGTTATGTATTACTAGTTGTCGCGCCACTGTGCACGTTAGTGTTGA
>JAJLTN010000018.1:0-10904 GCA_030568215.1 Lipomyces kockii
GGGGGGGCTACGTAATCATAGACGCCCTAACAGAATGTGTAGTAGGGTTATATCCCGAATTATTTGAATGGCGGACCCGCAGAAGCCAGCAGCAAAAAAGTTGTAACTGAGTGAGTGATCAGGGGGCGGGCACAGCCTCCCCTCCGGATGAGATCTAAGTTTTTGGAGCATTAGAGAAAGCTTGGCATAGCCCAGAGCTCTAAGCTTGGAGATTTTCAGAAAGCTTGGCAGATTGTTGACGGTAACAAGGGACGGCATTGGGCACTAGCATCTTACAAGTCGAATTTGTTCTACTTGTAGGCCGACTTAGAGGTCGGCTAATCTGCACAATATATTAATTAAATTGTTCTCTTGTAAGTTAATAGTAACCAACAGCGCCGTGGGCAAAGAAGGGTATGTGCAGATAAATCAAGCATTTACATATCACTAACGATTCCGAGTCCACTACCGTAGTTCTAACCATACTGTATTGTAACGACCATACCTAACAACCATATAAATACAAGCAGCATATATGTAACAAAGCAACATGTCTAACAAACTCTTCCATCCGGAGCGCATCCCTTTTTCGCTCATTCATGTACACAGTACCGTAAAATGAATAACCATATCATACACAGATACAATCAATCAGGTTGCAATTTTATACAGTATTCAAAAAGGTTAGCATATACAAGACAGATCCTCAAGATTTAACACCAGGAAAACAAAACAGCACGCCATCAAACTCCATTCATTTAATATTGCCGTAAATTTTTGTAGATGTGATCAGTACTCCGTCGCAGAAACCATTGATTGTTGTCGTGTGGGAAACTGGCTAAGATCGTACTCTGTTGACGTGGACGAGGCACTCCTGTAAGCCCCGACCATGGTCATGGGTAGAGAAGTAACAGTGCTAGAAACTGGTGGCACATAGGCGAAGGTGGTTGGTGCAGCTGTAGTACTAGCTGAAATGATTGTGGTGGGAGCAGAGCTGTACAATCCAGGTGAGCCAAAAAGTACGTTACTGTCATCCACCAAGCCGAACGCCTGTGCGTCGGAGAAATCAAAGCCGTCAAACGCGTCCAGACCATCTTCGAGGAAATTCGTCATGCCGGTTTGCGGTAAAGCTCGGCTGTATGGTACATCGCCCTGAATGGGTAGACCCTGGAAAATGTCCTTCGGAGTCCCTCCGACGGTCGTCAAGTCATCAAATGAGCTGTAAGAACTGTATGTAGATTCCGAATCATATCCATTGCTGCTGTTGTTCAAGCTGCTGGCAGACGATGTAGATGCTCTCCCGCCAGCCGCCTGATCAGTAGTATTCGTGTCGCCGCGGAAGTCAGAAAGTCCGCACAGAGCCGCAACATCCGGGATCTGTCTGGTAGTCGGATCAATCTGGACGGCATGAGGGGTATAAGCCGAGATATTCGTATCTGACAATGGCGATGCCTGTCTCTTAGGGCTGTCGTACTGCTCATTATGCTGATTTGCTGCTGTCTGAACAGGTGCCAGCGAATAAGTCATAGGTACCTGTGCTGTAGCGCCGGGAGAATTGCCAGTTGAAACTATACCATACGGCGAGGAACCATGCACATGCGGCTTCGCCATTGTAGTGCTGTTGCGAACACCCGCGATGTGAGAAGCTTTCAATGCGACCTCGTGAGCGCTAGTAGTAGCGCCACCACCTGCAGTCCGACCCGCGTTCTTCAATTTCGAGCAGTCGCATCTACCACCTTGAGGACAACCACATGTGGCCACCTTGCCTGGCGACGAACCGGACTTGTGGTCTGTGCAGTCACATTTGGTGTGTAATGCATGGTTCTTTCTCGCTTCACGACAATGAGGGCACTGAGAAACGGGGCGACCTTTCGGCTTGATCATAGTTAATGGCCGGTCCTTGTGGGTGCAAGTGGTAACACGGTGACCGCGAATACACGTCTATACCAAGAAAAAGGACAATTAACACAGACTCCCAAAATAGTTGTAATCCACTGAATGAAATGAAACTGCTCAAGGTTAGGGCTGCAGAAGCCCACAGGCAAGTTACGTAGTCTCAATTCACGTGGTAGTCGACCACACAGCCACGTAATGAGCGCCGCACGCGCGACTTTCGCTTCTACAGCGCTAAGCCGCAAACGTGCTAGCGCCAGACAGCTGGTCGCCAGTAGCCATGCATTTCTTGGGCAAAATCTTTCATCGGACATGGATGAACGAAGGCATTCACTTGAAAGAAAAATGGATACATACATCACACGCGTACTTGACGCCATCAATGAACACCATCTTGGCGAGGATTAGACAATGTCGGAGAGATAAGTAGCCTTAAGATGCCAGCGCAGTGGTCGAATTCGGTTCAACCGCTTGTCAGTCGCCGGGAAGCCGTACCGAAAATGCAAGCCAGAGACTGTTCCGCCAGTGTATAAAAGCTGAAGTGCGTTGTGGCTATCTCAACGCTAAACACAGGAGGGAGTGTAAGACTGGCAGTGCGCAGAGCGAGTTTGGTGGCGACTTGCAATGAACTCACACGCTCATTCGTGGGTCTGAACTTGGTGGGGTCGTAAGGAAGGAGTCAACGCGACGAGCCGCGGAGGCAGGTAAACTGGAGGTTACCTGTAGAATCGTATGCCGTCAATTCAGTGAAATTAGCAAGTAGATGGAACGGACGGATGGACAAGGACACAGGCGAGAGGAGAGAAGCGGTAGACGAGTGGGGGTGTGCGCCTTGGACGATATATCTATATTGCTTACCACTGAGCGCAACGAGCGACCGCGGGAAGGGTAAGAAGCAAGTGGCCAACGGGGCCGGCGCCAGCATGTGCGCACTCGCACCGGATCACAATTGTGGGTCACAACTGCCCCAGCCACAATAGTTTCTGAGCCACCCGTGCCACGGACTCCCCAAAAGCACAATGACATCAACGTCATTCGCTGTCCTCTCGCACCGGCGCTCGCTCTGCCCCGAGGCAAGCCAACTTTCCTCGGCGGCCCCGTAGATACTCAAGTTCAAAAAGCCAATAGGCCCCGCAGCTTTGCACTCACAACCGCCTTGAGACTTGCTCCTCGTTTGCACAGTTTGTAAGCTATGGAGGCATTTATACATTATTTCGGGAAATATTTTGTGCGGAAACGAGAACAATTAAGTCCAGAAATACTATGGATCCTGAAGAACCTGAATCTTTGGGTAAAATAAAGATAGCCAAACTAGGCAGCATGACCGCGCAGCTACACCGTGAATACGCCATATAGGGACATGCTAGTACATCTCACATTTCGACGGAAGTACGAACATAACAGGCGAAACACGAATTCACGATATCCAGAGAAAGCAGCTAGAAGTAACTAATCCCTTTCGGGTCAGTCTATGTACCACCGATTGCCGGCTTGCTTGAATTATCGGAAACAGAGCGCCGGCCACACATAACGGTCTCCTCTGCTGAGCGCGAGCCACCACATGTCGGCCCGTGTTTTCGCCGGAGGGTGTTGTGCGGAGTTGCGCCGCTGGTTTTGATAGCGAAATGTTAATAGAACGTTGTCATATGCTAGATAATATACAAAGTTGTTGTCACGTACGAAGATTGATAGTACCAGTTGACTACGACGAATGATAAAAGAACTTGTGCGACATTGATCCGGGCCATCCCGTTGCACTCAATCAATATTGTAAATAGTCTGACTCAGTCCGAGGAGCAAGACTTGCCGTCTTTGCCATTTAGTCTAGACGAATTGAAGTAACGGGGGCCGCAGCCGGGGCGGCGAAAGCTTGAAATTTTAGAGTTTATGGCATTGGATGCAAATCTCCAGACGAAACGTCTGCACGGCGTTCTTCATCATGCGAAGAAATAGCGACGAGCAGATGTAAATACGCTGCGCGACAAATGTATGAAAGATTGACCGCGGTGCCATGGTTATTTTCTTAGTTTCGCCGAATTCTGCACCAAGAAAAAGTGATCTCTAGTCGCCAGTTCTAGTAACACTCTGTATATGGCCTCCGATTAGTTATTCCGCCAACGTGAATCGACACCTTTAGGGGCCTCTGGCGGTAAATAAGTAAGTGGCGGCGGTCGGCGTGTCCATATGCAACCAGCGAAGCCAAAGAAATAGAGCCGCCCGTAATGCGGTTACCTTCGGCCACACTCTGAGTCACTCGTATGGAAATGGATGGATTGATGCTTTTCGTTTGCTCATTATACTTCCCAAACTGGTATTGCCAAACCGCGACGATTCAGATGACTACTTCTGAGTGCCTTTAGAAGGGGAGATCAATAGATTGCAGACATGCCTAGAAGAATAAGTATATTAAGCAGAAGTGGGATAGGCTTGCCTCGGTTAGTTTTTCGTTGCATAGCACAGACCAGAGAGTAGGGGAGATTCAGCCGACGTTTCCACAAGGGTGGTTGGTGTACTTGCTACCCCGGGCCCATACTGCAGCCCTTTCCTGAGACGTGATCGATCGTCAGCCATTTTGCTCTGGCCGCCCGTCGGTCGCCGAGGTTCGTGTGAAGCTTAATAAGTCTTCTAATTCTGTCAAATTGAGGTGCCTACCTATCGCCCAGCTTGAGCCGATCACTCTATGGCTGTCGCTGGCCAAATAATAAATGTACAGTAGAACCCCCGTTAAGCCGATGCAATGTTTACAGCCACTTCCGCATTGCATCGGCTTAGCGAGGTTATCGTTTGATCGAAATGGAATTTTTAACATTATCCTGAATTTGTACAAGGAAACAAATCGGCTTCGTCTTATAGCGAATCGTTTTAACGAGGTTCCACTGTAGTACCAAACACAGATTTTGGAGTAAGAACGAAACTGTTACATTTTCGTCGATCGTACGCATTGCGTCTGCATAATAATGGTGCACCAGTTTCAACCTCCAAGGTTGTCCTAAACAATCGTACATTGCAAATTTAACTTCTGCAATCTGACGCAGGGAATGCCAAAACACACGACCACTAAATTTAGTCTGCAAATCAATGGCAGGCGACACAAGTTCAACAGGGGACAACCTAGATTACGAGTACGAAGTAGAAGCCCAAATCCAGCTCACTTGTCTTAGAGTGAAAGCTTGTTTGACTTTGTCACAAGTCACATTCGTGAGGATTACGCCTAGCAAGACAAGCTTTTTAGCTGTCACGCTAACAGCCAAGTTTCGGGCTGGTACCTGTCCGCGAAGCCAGAGTCTGATTGGCCGAATTGGGATCGCCTTGGTCACGTCATTCATCAATCGAGGGGCTGCACAGATGCCTCCGTAGCTAGGTAAGGTATAACCAGTCGCGAAGTTGCGAGAATGCGACTTCATGACAGACTGAAAATATGCCACTACCATTCTCGCCACTGTCAGGCAATGAGCAGAGTGGAATATATAGAATCGGTTGCACTGCCTTCTCAGCTCATATTTTGTCGATCATTGAAGGAAGCAGCGATCTGCCATCCTTTCATTCCGTGAATCTATTTTTGTAGAAAAAGCAGTGCGGGTTTGGCGTCAGAACACTTGGCTTTGGCCCCAGCCCTGACGCTATACTGATTTGGAGGTAGTTACCCCCCAACAAGGAAGGAATTCGGCTACAGTCAAATCGAGTCGAAACTTAATCCAGCTAAGCTTGCGCACACCGGAGAAGATAGTTCACAAATTGGGATTTTCTCCGGTATCTCCGACATCTCCGAACGCCCCGAGGACCTACCGCACGAGTCACACTTTTGAAGTCACAACCCGCGACGTTTACCTAGCCACGTCCACCAGCCACGACTCCTGTTTCGGTCACAGGAAAGTTTGTTTCTGTTCGGAACAGGTTTCCCAGTGCAGAATATAAATTATCTATTTCAAAATGCAATCGTCGTCAACTACGCCTGTCGGCATATAGGCCACTGCAATACTATCGATGGAAAGCTATACTCCTTGTCAGACCTTAAACCAACCTGTCGTCCTGTTTTAGCCGGCATTCCTGACGATCCCTTCTCTTCAGTGGTGGCTCCTAACACAGTTTGAGTGTCGAGACCGACTGTGAATCACAGTGCGGTCTGTGCTGTGCCTGTGTTCTTGTACTCGCCAAGCCGAAAGCACCTCGGCTGTTTGTGATCCTCCAGTCACAACCCCTATTTTAGCTTGCAGCACGCCGGCAACGTCCGACTTTTGATCCACCATAGTGCAGGCAGTAACTAAACCGTGGCGCATGTGCACATTTTTACTTTCGAATTTGATTGAGATTTCGCTTTGTTGCGCCAACTTACGCCGAATTAGTGCGTGACAGCCAACGCAACTGAGTCAATTCCTGGTAAAAAGCTTGGCATCTTTATTGCCGATGAGCGACAAAAAAGCTTGGCGCATCTTTTGTGGTGCCCGGCACTTTCGCTAGATAAGCAGAACCGTCGCTCGCCGGCTCACCCTTGTACGACCTATACAGTACAGCATAAATACACTTCATGATTTTCAGATAGTTACCATTAGCCACATGTTTTACTTCTGTATGTATCTAAAATCTAACATGCCAACAATTAAATCTTTTCTATTACTGTCCGTGGTCGGCAAGGCCCCTTACAGGTTTCGTCTAAAAACATCAACAAATCTCACCCACTGAAGTTTAACAGAAGCCGGTTGTCGTTCAGCAATTTTAAAACGATCGGTCTCCTCGACTCTCGACCGCCGAATTCGCACTATAATGTGGACTCTATAGACCGACCAATTCTTCCTCTATCACGTTTGACAAATCAGGCCGTCTCTTAACTTCACGCGTATGTCCCTACACGAGGGAAAAATGGTAAGAAAGTTTGTGAAGATTTTGAAGATTTTGAATTGCCGTGGAAATCCAATATCCGACCATCAAATTGAGCTCATGAAAGGCGGAAATTGAGAATTGGGAGACTGACTAGTTCAGCGATTTCCAACGACAGATTCATCTATCATAGTCGGCCTCCAGTAGTGTTGTACAAGGCGCAATCTATCTTATCATAAAGTAGCAAAATGGGACAACAAGCCCACTCCACGACGCTCATAATGAACCAGACTTTATGCCAATGACCGAATCCACAATAACGTCGAATTCGTAGAGCACGATTGTGAGGGACTGAGGCTAATCGACATTTGAAAAATATTGGTAAATCAGATTGAGCTCAATTCAAGTATTCCTTCATAGCCAATTACATGCTAATATTGACTAGTCGAGGAATTGATCATTGCATGACAGCGCTAGACATATTGAGAAATACGTCAGTAGGTCATCAAGGATGCAAACCAGCAGACAGTCTCACGAGAGCGAAACGCTTCACATACGCCCCATACCCCTCTGCAGACTCCGCTGTGATTTTTCGCTGGGAACATACACCGAATCCTCTTCCACTTCAAGAGCATTCTCGATATCGAGCTTTCCCGTGGGCTCTTTACGTGTCAGCTCTTGGTAGGCTCCATTTCAGTCGCTGACCAGCATTGGAAACAAGAGGTACATCCAGTGCGGTCGCTTATTCGAAAGGCCAAGTTGTGCGCATATCGCACCGTAGAGTTCAGACAGAATGAGCAGTCAAAGCATCTTACAGCCTCAGCAATGCTGCAAGACGGGAGAAGAGTGAACCAGACACACTTTCAGTTGGGCTGATCAGCACCGTGTGGTCTGAATGCGTGAGATCCATCCACACGGTATTACTTTCGAAACGCCATTAATTTGACTGACAATGCGTGAATCTCGGTATACCGCCTCTGAGTTTTCTCAACCGGCTGCGAAATTCAGGGATTCCTAATGGTCATTAGATCCTGCTTAACCACCCACAGTATATGTTATTTAGTACAATGGTAACGGGGGGCAATGTCTTGTTGCTTAAGGTATTATTGGACTCACAAGTTGCAAAGATCTGGCCAGAACAAATGCCCACAATCTCGCGTTGTACCAGTTGCTGCTTCGGGATAAGACAGTCTTGATCCCCTGTGACGATGCTATTGTCCAGAACGAGAAATCAGATTTTTGACGCATGGCGCTAGAGACAATTACGTGTAGGATACTTTGGTATAAATTGAGCAATCATTGCTACCGGTCATGATGCTGTCAAAGTGACATTTCCAGACTTTAAAGATGTGGACGATTTAATGCTCGCCAACTTTCTGCCATACTGCTACAGATCGACACCACAGATGCTATGAAGACAAACTCCTGGAAATAGAATATATCCAGTCGTTTTTGCTACTGTCGACAGTCTAACAGACTAGTTACTGTTTGCGCGGAGAATTGTGGGTAGCTGTGAGATGCAGCGAGAGTCAAACAGAGACAAATTGAAATGCGGATGCGGGGGATTAGTATATTTAAGAATCCTAGGCGAATCAAGACCATATCCGACAAGAAAGTAAAGATCACCAGCTACATACTTAAACTCAGCCATATCGTTACGCCCGACATAGCGCAGGCGTGAAATGAACTGCAGTTCCTCTCTGAACGAAAGCACGTCAAGAAACAGGAAATCAAACGAAATCCGAAAGTACCTATCCAAGCTGTGACCTCCCTGAAGGACACTAGTCGTGATTAACACATCGACGTCGTCGACCTTTGCGTTCGGTCTGGCGAGGAATTCCCTGACCCAGTCATCCCCTTGGATCCCTCCCCAAATAGGCCTTGATTCGATCCTGCGCCCCAGCACCAAATCGCGCAAGTGCGACGTTACGCAGCACTGTCAGTAGTATTGCCGCATGGTCAGCTCGGGCAGAGAAAACTACGACTCGAGCGACCTTGCACGGGTTCGAAATTTTTCACATACGTACTGACGAGTGTGCAAGCGAGCAAGTTGGAACCATTGTAACTAGAGATCACCTTCATGTAGCACAACCGGAGTGACGACCTTTCGTCGCGAGACAGCATCGACACCCCACGCCAGTGACATGTATTCCACGTAGAATGATATCGTGGACTCAGGCACGCGGTGTTGCATGATAATCACTTTGCCAGACGATCGCAGGAATGATCTGAACGCGTGGACTACAACAGGCAAGAAAGTGGCATTGCACGAATACACAGTCATCTACAACTACGATGTCGTATCCTTATGCGCTGATCTTGTACAGGCTGTCGAGACAGCAAACACAACGGCTATGGTCAGACCCCTCTGCCCAGAAGTCGTCGTCTAGGTAACATCGCAAGCTAAGCTCAGTAGAGAGATACCGCGGGCATGTCGACGGAGATGCTGATTCACTGCGTGCGTTTTCCCTGCTCCCATAGGGGCATCTAATACATATAACCGGCACGGGTCGTCGAAGCATATGTCCTGGCGGCCGTCCCAGTTCAACTTTGGGATCTGACCTAACTCGACAACCTCCTCCTGCTTGGGCACGAAACCCATACTGGTCCCCGCACTCCAGCACGACATTGAGTATACTGCAGGAAAATCAACAAAAGAGACCACCTCGCCGTTCGTACGGACCATAGTGACCGCACTCGGCGTACCGACGCCGCCAGTTACAACCCACTTACCAAGCCGTCCAGCGGTCTCGTCGATGTTCGTCTCACATACCGGACAGAACAGCACCTGCTGGTCCCCTTCACGGGCAAAGACCTTCGCTCCGCTCTCAAGGACAACAATCTCGTCGTCGTCCACCATGTTATAGTCGGCCCTCATGTTTCCGTCCGTCAAACCGTTGCACGGTTAGACCTGGTTCGCGAACCACGTGCTGCTGATTCGCAACTAGCTGACCCTCCTCGACTGACCGAGTACACATTCTCTGCCAAGTCGTTATTGCGATCCGTCACCAACTTGTTCAGGAAGTCCGGATACGATCTGCATAGCTCAGCGAAGATTTCGGGGCGGCGTCGATTGGTGTCCGGGTCAACCGGGAACTCGACCCTGTTGGCCTCTCTCATCGGTCGCAGAGGTCGTCGAGCGCGTAGTTTTGTGTTGCCCACCAGCCTAAACTGCTGGGACACCCGATATACAGCCAGGTCAACCACACCAACCTCAGTTGCGCGCGGTTTACAATCGCTGGCACGTCCCCATCCACTACGTCGATGTACAACTGCAGGCTCTGTCGCAAGATAAGCTGCA
Source organism: Lipomyces kockii (assembly GCA_030568215.1). Classification (NCBI taxonomy): domain Eukaryota; kingdom Fungi; phylum Ascomycota; class Lipomycetes; order Lipomycetales; family Lipomycetaceae; genus Lipomyces; species Lipomyces kockii. The sequence continues at coordinate 9,989 of JAJLTN010000018.1, forward strand.
TCTCGAACACGAACGCAAGCATGCTGCAGATTGCATTGTCGAAGTACAAGTGTTTGATGAACATAGTGAGCACTGAACTTCTTCATGTCGCAGGCTTGCGGGTCTTTCTCACGCACTTCAGGGGTGATGCCTGGGAACGCACGGCGAATGAAGTCCCGGATGAGGGTGCACAGCAGACGGATGAGCGTCGTGCAGTCATCCTCCGTGAAGACCTCATCTCCATGTCAAGGTAAAGACAGGTATTACGAGTCACTATGGTCTCATAGATCCTGCACGGGATTGGCCCCGGAACCAGATAGTCGAGCAACACCCTAAGATGCACGCAAGGAAGGATTTTCCGACGTATGCCTGCCTACCATTCGCGCCAGTACGTTGCACGTCGATTGCCCAAATCCTCTCGCTTGACTCGGGTCTGGTGCCTCGCGAGGTAGGCATACGCTTGCTGAAGCCGTCCAAAATACTTAATTGCAGCATTCTGAGGCATATTTGTGAGGCACGTAAAGTGAGTCAGTGAGTAGGTAACTACATAGGTAGAATCCACAAGCGATTGTTGCAGTGCGCGTCTGTACGAACGCGTCTTGTAGTAAGATGAATCTTAATTTAGGTGAATGAACTGATAAGAGAAGATGCAAAACGCGCTCGTGATAATTACTGAGAAAATGCATTGATTGTTTCCTGAGAGGCTGAGCGACGAACAAGGCAAAGAAATTACGCAATAGGGGCCGTAAACATGATTCTGTCGGTCAAGACCTCCCGCCTACTGTCTCCGCTAGTGGCCAAACATCAGTCAGCGATTCTATCAACAACGGACATATATTTCACCTTACTCTTCTCCCCCCAAACCAGAGAGGAGAGAAGAAAGAAAGACCTCTATATAAATAACTGAACGCAACACATTAAAGAACCGAAATTAACT
>JAJLTN010000019.1:0-41271 GCA_030568215.1 Lipomyces kockii
AAAAGCTAGCAGTTTGAACTGTCTGTATTTGCCAACTATCATTGTACCGCCATGGAAGACTACTTCTCTCTCGACGATTTCCTCATGCCCTCGCTGAGTGTGAGCACGCCCGTTTCAGCCGCTGCCTCCACCGCGTTTCCGTCCACAACCGCGTCACACATCAAGTCGGAGACTCTTACTCCTGATGGCCTGTTGCCTGCCTACAGCTTCCTGACCCAGCCAAACTCGCTGTCAGGCGCGTTCGTCGCGCCTCAGGTGCTGACCTCGCCGCGGTCTATGTCATCGCTCGCAGATTCTGAGTCCGATAACGAGTACGACGACAACGACCAGCTTCGCACGCACTCTAACGGCAGCGCAACATCGGTGTTCACCGACGCCACCCGCAGTAGCAGCGTCATTTCAGTGGCAGCTAAGTCAAAGAAGCAGCAGCAGCAGCCAGACGATGAGGATGAGCGTCTGTTGGCTTCGGAGGAGGGCAAGAAGCTGTCTTCCAAGGAGCGCAGGCAACTGCGTAACAAAGTTTCCGCGCGCCACTTCCGCCTACGTCGGAAGGAGTACATCACTCATCTGGAGCAACTCGTCGCCCAAAAGTCAACTGAGGCCCATGGTCTTAAGTCCGAGAACGATCGTCTAATGCTGGAGAACAAGCGTCTGGCCGATGCACTAGCCAGCTTGGCTCTCTCACCTGCGTCCACAGCAGGTTATCTTTCTCCCTCTCCCGAGGACATGAGCTTCGTGTCGTCTTCTTCCCGCGAGTTCGATTTCATGGACGTTCACAGTCAGATTCCGCGTCCCCTCGAGAATCAGCACACTGAGTCGCAGGAGCAACAAGGTCAGCCGATCTTCCCGCAGGAGCTGACTCCCCCGCCACCACATCCTACTCAGCGAATTACACCGAGAATCGCGAACCTACTACCGACGTTTAATTCCCGGAAGGACGCAAACCCGAACGCAATTGACTGGCCTCTGGCATACGGTACTGCTGGCCCGGCGAACGCCGGCAGCGCTGCGTCGGCCTCGGCCGGGTCTATGCTGCCGATGAGTAACATGCAGGTTTTCAATACACTCGTACCCGAGTCATTGGCTGAGCTGGAGAAGGAGTCTTGGGATACTAGCGAGCAGACTACGATGGACGATCGAGAGAGCACGAAGGAGGAGGAGCCCAAGAAGACTATCACGGTCGAGGTCCTTTCGTCCAAGCCTGATAAGGAGGAGGGTTTGAAAGAAGTTCCAAGAGATCAGGAAGGTATCTGGGAAGATGCGCGGAAGGCTGCTGAGGAAGTCTACAAGCGGTTAGGAGTTCACCTTGCTGGCTTGCGGTTGGATGATGAGACTAAGTAATTGGTGCTTATGACGTGGAATCGGTGGGGTTAAATTTAGGAGCAGATAAACGAATTTGTTTGAATGTTAATGGAAGGGGCGTTATTCCGGTGTTTATTTAAGATGATTTGCTACTTACGAACCTTATTATATGTATAATTGGTCTTCTGATAAATATGTGCTATTGAATATATCACGTCTCCCGCATTATATATGCTATGCGTGCCCATGTCCTTCATCATATAACCCTGCGATATTACGTGAAGTAGTCTGCTTCGTTAGCTTTTATCGTGATGGGGCACTCGTGAAAAATATATCAACTGTCCCTTTTTCCAACTCCACAAAGCTCTCACGATTCGACTATATGGAGTGTTTCCTAGATTGTTACGCCACACTCGCTGCATACTTATACGGTAGAAAGAATTATATTCCGGTTCGCTTATATGTTACCATGGGCTCAAACACCACAAACTCGTGCATATCAAATCTGTGATTTCTTAAATGCTGTGCAAACCACGAGTACTGGTTGTATTGATGGGGCACGTCGCTAAAGCGCACATTGAACAGCCGTCATAGAGCGTCGAAACCTCAATCCAACTCTCAGCGACATTCACTTCTGCGTCTGGCCTTACCCTTCTTCACTTGGCTGCGCGGTAAGTGCTACTTGATTCCTCGGATTCTGTTCTTTGTCGCGAAGCTGCCCAACGCAATCCACAAGGATATCGAGATGTTGTAGCCCAATAATTCCTGCAACCGACTCTGTCGCCTTGACTGTCGTAGCTGTTCTGCACTGGGAAACACTTGTAGAATATAAATAAACCAATATTGTAGTTACAGAAGAATACCGGGACACGTATTGGTAGTGGTAGTGTGAGCTGAATGTGGTATGCGCCACATGTCAGCACCACACTGTCAGCCACACCGTCAGAAGCCATCCTCTCTTCGTCTCGGTCATACACTAATCTCCATATCTCTCCAGCATCAATCGGCATCCGTATCAGATAGCAATCGATTCAGTAGTCGTTGTCGTATATTGCATGTTCTTCAGTTGATTGACTTCGAAATCTCGGTAATTAGACCAGAATCACAAGCAAGCATAGTCGACAGCTTGGTACAGACCGTCGATATCAAAACACACACGTCACAATCAATCATAATGTACTCAGAACCTTACATCGAGCCTGCATCCGCTCACTCAGCAGGAGCGCCGATAGAGCACAGATTCAATCCGTACAGCGACAACGGCGGCACCATCCTTGCAATCGCAGGCTCCGACTTCGCGGTCCTGGCGGGCGACACACGCCAAACGACTGGTTACTCCATCAACTCGCGTTTCCAACCGAAAGTACACGCACTTCCCTGTGATCCGCCGATCGTGGTGTCAGCAAACGGATTCTCCGCTGATGGCGACACACTGGTGCGCCGGTTAGGCCAGCGGGTGCAGTGGTACTCCTACGCGCACAATAAAGCTATTAGCATCTCCGCATGCGCGCGCTTGATCCAGACAATGTTGTATGGAAAACGGTTTTTTCCGTATTATGTTCACACGATTATCGCCGGCCTGGACGAGGAAGGTCGAGGTGCGGTCTACTCGTTCGATCCTGTCGGGAGTTATGAGCGGGAACAGTGCCGGGCAGGCGGCGCGGCTGCAAGCTTGATCATGCCTTTCTTGGATAACCAGGTTAATTTTAAGAATCAGTATGATGCGCAGACCGGCGAGCTAAAAGCTGTCACATTCTTGTCGCTCGAGGAGACGATTAAGCTTGTCAAGGACGCGTTCAGTAGTGCGACCGAGCGACATATTCATGTTGGTGATTCCTTGCAGATCATGATTGTCACGAAGGAGGGTGTTAAGGTGGAGTATTCCCCATTGAAGAGGGACTAATGTGCTTAGAGTAGCAAACTGTATCTTATATCATGAATATATTAATATGTTTCGTGCCATCTAATAGTACAGCAATCCAAATAGATAAAAATACACCGAGAAAAAGCAAAAACTCAACTCCTATTCGAAAATAATAACTATCTCACATGAACGTCGATCGTTACTTCATCCTCAATCTCCGTCTCGGATACAGTCAAGTTCTCGGGTATAATCTCATCGTCCATCTCAAGAGTGACATGCATCTTTGGCTCGATATTCCGCTTGTTTCGATAATACTTTATGATAGTACTAATCTTTGAGTCGGACTTGACCTTGAGATATATCCGTTCACCCTTACCGTCTTGCAAATATATTTTAATTTCGCTCGACGACAAGAGTTGGCTAGAGGGAATCTCTACATCCTCGTCTTCATCGCTCTTATTACTGGCGTCGTCATCGTCACCCATGTGTTCAACTCGTTCAAGAAGCTCTTGGCGCAACTTATCAACCTCATTCTTCCGTACTGCTAATATGCTCAGATGTGGATCTTCCTCAGTAACGCCGACCATAAGAGGCGTGCTTTCATCATATAACCGAGAATATGAACTGTTATCTAAGAAGACAACCGTATCCATCACATCCTCCGGAATTTTAGATGCCTTCATCCACGCATATCTGATCTTGCTAAAGTTGTATGTACTCTTGATTTTAAATACTCTCGACTTTATTCGTAGCGGCTCGTCGGGATCTTCTGCATCAGACCCAGGGTCTAGTGATATCTGAGTTTCAACCAATACGTGAACAATGAACTGATTTTCTTTTGGAGTTGACATTTCCGTGGCGTAATTCGGTGCGGTAGATCCTAACGTGGCCATCGTCTTCATACGTTCGCGTATCTTTGCTGCTAGCTCGGGAAGCAGATCAGTGTTCGCATCACCAGCGTTTCCTTTATCATCGTCGTCGTCACCATTATTTCGGGTCATTAGGGCACCGTCGTCTGAATCGTCGTCGAAAATATCAATCGCTGACCGAGTCGAACCGAACACATCCGACGACAACAGCGCATTCTTTGCCGCCTCCAACTGTTCCCTAGAAAGTGCAGGCGGTGGCGACAGTGTCGGTTTCCGGATCTCTCGCTTCTTCGGCGCTGTCTCGAAAATCACAATCGGCGACGAACTCCGCGATCGACTCGAATTCCGCAATCTCCGTCCACATTGAGGCTCATCTTCCAACACTTCTTCCTTCTTTTTCTGCTTCCTGTTGCCGACAACCGGTCTCTTGCTTTTCTTCTTCTTCTTCTTTTTTTCCAAATCTCTAAACTGTAGCGACGACTGTTTCCGCGAGAAAAACGCGTCCTCATCGATTTCCATCGCCCGTTTCAGCGCAAGACTGGTAATTAGATCCTGTGCGCCTGAAAGTATGGTAGTGGTAGCCGCGGTTGCCACCGCATCTGTATCGCTCTCTGCCATTTCTTATGTGATGGGTGAATGGGTTGCAAGCTCTTGTGTTTTTGCTGAGACGTGGGGAACATAAACAAATAAATAGGGACGTCGATGTTAATGTTAATGCTCGCGGCGCGATTGAGTGTGGGTGTGCGTGTTTGTGTGGCGGTGCTAGAAGCCATCGAGGTGTATAGTGCTGAATCAGGAAGTTGAAGAATCCACTCTACACTTCTACACGAGACCTGCATATTTACAGGTATAAGAATAAATAGCTAGTATCAATTGCACTTTCTTATTTAAGATCTTGGGGAAAGAGAATATCGTGGCTGGCAAACGATATCTAACGATCCAGTGCTCTCTGCTCTCGATGGATTAGGATTGAGTCCATCTTTTACAGAAAGATTATATCTTTACGCTTGAGATCCTCCTATTTCCGTTTCGGATAGCTTATCTTGGCCATGTACAGGTGTCGTCCTGGCGCCATCTGCAGCATTAAATCCTTCCACTAAGTAACATCCGAATTCAACAAATGATATTTTCGTTTCTTCACTCCGCATTTGGACGCTGCTGACGATGAGACAAGGACAATATCTATTACGACATCACGTATTCTCACAAGCTTCGTCACGCTAATGGAGACGATTTCATACAGAGTGCGCGGGAGACACCGAAAGTATGCAATACTGGCACTGGGAATTTTGCGAGCACTTCCGTCCACCCATTCCTTTCCACTCTCCCGATGAACGCTCTTCAGGAAAGCGGTGCTTTCTCGATGTTTTACGAATAGAGAGGGAGGAATAGGGTATCTCAACTCTCGAGGTCAACCATTGAGAAAACTGTTGTCCGAACGATTACATATGCGGCGCACTATACTCTTTGACTTTGACAGTTTTGAATTCTCCATCATTCCGGTTGGCAATTATATGATAGTTGGTTTCTGGATAAATAACTTATCGGCGTAGAATTGAAAAGTTATCTACCCTATTTATGGGGATAGAAACGATGAACGAAGCTTGTGATGAGCTACTTCGCGGGAAATTTCCGTCAAGCGGAGCTTTTAGCCAGCATGAGCCCACTGGCGAACCAGATATTTGAGATGGTCTCTGCCGCAACACAGCGAACTGACACAGGTACGGCGACTGTACTTAAGGCACCCTGGGCTTATTGGTTCGCAGAAAGGGCGTGGAGATTCTGGACCAGATTAATCCTATCAGTAGTTATTCAGGTCGTTGATCTCGAGAAGTGTATATATATATATTGCTTTTGAACGGTGTCGCGATTGACTCTATCTCGGCAAGAGGACGGGCGTCAGCAGACTTGCTTTTCAATACCCAGTATGCAGCGCTTTTAATCAGAAGAAAATTTCGGCACAATGGCGCTCGTTATTGTTCTGTCCAAGAATTTAGCAGGACGACTTAGAAACTTCTAGACTATTTGGCCAATTATGTTCTCCGTTAACATTGACAACTAAAAAAGTAAGAACTTATAATTGTGAAAGACCTCGAAAGCAGAGACAAATGATTCGTGGCAACCTTCTCCACTGTATGTTGATTAACTCGTTTGATGTAAACCAAGCTGTAATAGCGCAAGAATCTGGGCTCCATGGGGTTAGGGCACAATTGTTGGTTGTTGTGGCAACATAGCAAACCAAACAAAGCAGTCTTTTCCACCGAGCGACGCAGATACGGACCTCCCAACGGAGCATCTGCATCCAACCCATCAACCCTCCCAATTTGAGACCACCATTTAATGCATAAATACTTATTGGCCTGCTTGAAGTGATTTCGCGTGAAAGGTAAGCTATAATTATGACTGTGATGGGAGGACTTTCACGGCTCAGCGAGCTTATTATTTAATGCCAGAATTCATCGTCACTGACGTCCCTGCAACCATGGCGCCATCAACGAGGAGCCGTAAACGCAAGGATTCATATGCAAACGATATTAAGTCTCACGATGCGACTGCTACGCAGCTCACCATGACCAGAGACGAAGTGACCACCTTTGAAAACCCGTCCACTCGTCGCGTACTCAGATCGCGATCGCAGGCAGTGGAGAATGAGGAAATTACTCCATTGAAGAGAGCATTGGCTTCTCCTCCTGCTCGTCGAACTAGATCCAGAAATGCGAGTGAGCCTCCAGTTGAAAAGATGAAAATTCCAAACGTTACTGGATCACAGCTGAAGGAAAACGTCAAGCCAAACGATGTTAGGGATTCGGATGCTACAATCTTACTTGTTCCTCAATCGGCAAATCGACTGCAATCAGCATCAAAACGAAGAAGAAGTCAGCCTTCATCGCCTCGAAAGAGAAGGAATTTTCGTGGACGACAAAGACGAGACTCTGCCATTGCTGATGATTCTGAGCCCGACGAGGAGACCACAGTTCATGCGGAAGGAATCACAGAGAAGAGCGCAATTGTGAAAACTCCGACGGACCCTAAACAACCATTATTGCACTCCCCAGTTCTGGCATCTGAACGCGATGTGGAACTCCGGCAGGAACATGAAGTTTCCGCACCAGCAGACAATCAGAAAATTTCTGATTCGCCCAGCGCTGAACCTCAGCACTATAAAATAGAGGAAGCCATACATGCACTCTCAGCTGATGCCGTGAACAAGTCAGGCGCCGCGGAAGCACCAGAGCCGTCATCGAAGTTTGTCACCACTACAGCCAGTCGAGCACTGGTCGAGAAGGTAGTAACGCAGCAACAGAGTAGTCCAGCAATCCCTCTACACGACGAAGTCTCTATTGATATGGAAAACGCAAATAAAGCGACAGTCAACGATATTGCGCCTGTTGTAGAAAATTCACACGATAGTACCGAGTCAGCAGATTCCGCCACGATCACACACGGTACTGGTAGGGAGTCAAATATGGAAGGCGTTGAGACGGATATGGTGGAAAATGCTGTTGCTGGTACTCAGATGAACGAGGATTCTGCTGCAGTCACTAAGAAAGAGTCGGATATGATGCGGAATGAGGAGCCGCTCTCAGTGGGAAAAATTGCCATTAACAGTCCCTCTCTTCTGGACAAATCTCAAATCACGGCAACGCAGAACAGTCCCAGTTACAGTCAGCCATCTACTCCAGAAAGGAATGCGGTAGATTATACAGGCGAAAAGTTGGATCAGCCAATGGCATGCAGTGAGCAACTCTTCCCGTATTCTCCTTCGTTGAACGCAGGAATGGCATTGGATCCGAGATTGATGTCCTCCCCTCCAGCTGCCTCAATAAATGGCGAGAATGGCAAAAATGAATTGCTAGTCAATGACAACGTTCCTGACGGTAATTCTGGTTGATATTTTACGTATTTTTAGGCGACTAACAGCCATATAGGATATTTTAGCAGCGCGGAATCGTCGAACACCTCAGACCAATCACCTACGGTAATCATACCGTCTCAGAGAAGCTTCCTCGAATTCTCTCGGAGAATGGATAAATACAACAGACTCCGCAATATGTTCCGTATTGGCCACATTCCACGATCACCATCAGCTTTGGCATTTTATCGACGCGCATATAGCGACGCATCTTCGGAAGCTGCGTCAGAGGCAGATGACACGAACAGTGCCATAAACGGACAAGAGAGTAACACTACTCCCGAGAATCCCAAGTCATCACCAGTATTTACTCTAGTGTCTCAGTTGACTCCGTTGGAGGGACGTCGGTCAGATTCGGATGGCAGTGACCAATTTATGGATAGCTTCGAGACCTTTGACGTCCTTCCGAGTCAGACTCCTCCACTTGCAGGTAATTGTGATGACAAACAAACCTCCGACTACACGGGTAGCAATAGGCAATATCCATTGTCTGAAATTCCGATGCTTGGGCCAGCGATACTTCCACCTTCACCGCCGAAGTATCCATCTCCACGGAACAACTTTGCATCGACGTCTATGCCAGATGAAGCTGCTGAATGCGATGTGTCCCTCTCGATCGAGTCTCCTCCCAGCTTTCCACAAGTAGCTTCTATTGGCTGCGACGCAAGTGACATTAGCGACTTTTTGCCGGAAGATATTATACAATGGGAAAGGGAACAGCGACAGCAGGAGGCATGTTGGGTAGCGTCGGCGCGTGGTACTCCATTGAAAGGAGGCTCTACTCAAGTTCTTTTGAGCAGTGGCCGAAGCTCCCGGTCTATTGGATCTCCGACGAAGATTGATTCGCCGACTAGACAGGGATCGCCAGTATCGAAATCGCCCCTTAAATCTGAGTCGCCTGGCAAGCAATCCTCTTCCTCTATTGCGCCGTCTCCAAATCGTCCTAGTTCATCGCCAGTCAGGTCACGCTCGCCAATAAAAAAGTCGCCTATCAAGATGCCGTCGCCCGTCAGGTTGATGTCATTTATGCAACGTTTGTCGCCAGTGACAAGCTCTCCTTTGAAAACTGTATCGCTGCCGGACGAAAGCTCTGATGCCGCGGCGTTTTCGCATGATATGGAAGAGAATGCAAAGACCAGCGACAAGGTGGAAAAGGAAGACATTAGAGAAATCTCGGTCGAGACTAATGGGGTAGTAGGCGTCATAGTGAGAGCAGCAAATGAAAATGCACAAGAGCCTGATCTTATTGAGGAGTCACAGATATCCGAGGGCATTATGCCAGCCCCAATCGGCCAGCAGAATAAGTCGGATGGCATTACCGAGGAGGTGCATGTTGAGCCCATCGTTTGGCATACTGATACTGTTATGGAAGAATCCGATTCCGAGAACGATGTCTACTTTGATTCAGTAGCAAACGTTTCTTCTGAAAAGATTATGTATGCTGCGGAGGATTCCGTGATAACACATGAGCGGTCGGAGTCAGTGCCTAATACTGATGATAAAATTGATGCGCGAAAAGCGATTGATATGGATGGCAATGGAAGCCATAAATATGACAACAATAGTTCGGAGAACAGTGACGAGGAGGCACCGGTAGCTGGAGACTGTGACACTGGAGTTGATTATGACAATGGCGATGCTCCTATCGCTGAGTTTGCCGATGGTAAGGAAGTGAACGAGGAGGAAAGAAGTACACCAGTCAAATCACCGGAAGGTAGCGATGAGAATGAACAGCATATAGAAGAAGGGACCCTCGAGGAGGAGCACGCTTCGATGCATTTTGCTGAAGATAGCGTGACTACGATTGTTCCAACAGCAACATCAGAGAAGAGTGAACAGTTAGCGAATGACTCAGTGCAACCTGATGAACATTCCTCTGGATTCGCAGTTGAGCCCGTGTCAATTGAGCAGAAAGAAGACATTTCAGGTGAAATGACCGTTGGATCAAGCAACTATTTTGCAAGCGATGAAAATACGTCGGCTATAGATTACACGTCGGCTATAGACTATACAACAGTGCTCCCATGGAATATTAGTCTTGATCGATGGGCGGAGCTGAACAAGAGGCAAGGAAAATGCGAGGCTTCAGGTGCGACTGCTGAGAAGAGAGACGATAAGAACGATTTTGCAGCACCAACCGAACAGCTGAAGTCGCCTGTGTGCAGTCCACCAAAGAGAACGTACATTTCAACGCCAGCACGGTCATCAGCAAGATCTTTACTGAAGAGAAAACCTGATAGTACGGCCGCTTATATCCCGATCCTGACGACGCCGGCTGCATGTAACAGTGACATAAGCCTAGGCCGTCGTGCGACACGATCTCATACCACATCGGTTCGTAAGACAACGGCTCATGTAACGAAAATAACCGAGACGAACTCAAAGTTGAACACTGGATTTGAGAACATTGTCATCCCGCAGTACCAGTACAAGCGAGGTAAGAGACCGGAGTCGCCGCCGCCTGATAAACGGAAGCGCCAACGATCGATGAAGAACGAGAGTCCTTTGAAGCGGGAGCGCAAGATTAAATTTGCTACGGAGCTTGCTACTATTGCCGGAAACAGCACCACTTATACCAGGAAGAGGGGTAATAAATGCGGTGATTTGAAGCCGATCATTAAAGTAGGTTTAAAGCATTGGTACTGTTGTGAGGTCAATGCTAATCGACGATAGTCACCAGAATATCCTATGGATGAGTTTGGGAATGCAGTGCTCGATCCACCACAGACGTCGCAGCGGGATACAGTCCGCGTAGTGCACAGATTATATCTCGGAGATAACGAGGAGGAAGCACCTGAGCGCTATCTCCAAAAACAATCTTCCGCCCATTAGTCGCTTATTGAGTTTTGATGGATTGTACTATCGGTCACATATCTGGAAGTTTTTTAATAGATATCCTGTATCATAATGTCAATTATGTCTAGTAATGTAAATAAATGTTATAATCGATGAGAGCGCAACAGCCCAATGCGTGAGTGGATGCCTAACAATCGAAAATCAAAGCGGCTCATCGTCCTGATGAATGACTGACTTCGCAATCGTTAAAAGACCGACAATATCTTTCATGGCAGTGTGGAGAAAACCGCTGTCTCTGTCGTTGCTGTGGATATTGATCATAACCAAGTGATCCATCAGTCTTGCCGTTGTATCCGGCCGCGATGAGGTTGTACTTCTGCTCTGTAGTCCTCCAACTGTATCTAATTTTCTCTGTTGATCAATTCGCTGAAGAATTTGTTACGTCGCCTTACTCTCCGTCAGCGAAAATTAACATTCGGCGGTGACGGAGAAGCCTGCAACCCATTGGAACAGTCATTATACAACATCTTATGTACATCTCGTATGGTGAGTAGTAACTGGATGATCCTTTTCGCTATCGGATACCGTCCTGCCGATCGATACAAGACCTTGCTAAGCTCTCAATTCTCTCTCAAGATATGAGGCACCCACTCGAGCCCCCTAATCACCTTCCAGATTCCCGCAATTAAAATCATCTTCATCTTGAAGAATCTTATCTATAGTTTCTGCTGCCCAACTTGCACGTAATACACGGCCAACCGCCAAACGGATATTACAAAGGACAGCTGAAGGCAATGCAGCCTGTTCAGGTCCTTGGCCAAGGAAGAGTTCGTCACCCTCAAAGTGGTGAGAAAACTGTGGAGGTAGATCCCCCTTTTGCACTATTATTCTGAGAAATTAGTGGCCTTCTTGGCATTCCAGACCAAATTTGGATTCGTCAAAAGCTTCGCGAGTCAAGGCATCTAATAAGAGTGCATAACATGGATCGTTGATGCTTTGGCCAGTTAGTAATGGACTACGATTACTGACACTGAAGGGGATAATATGAGTAACATGAAGTGTTGCCCTGCCATTAGGCGGTGCTGGGTTGACAAAGGTCCTGTGTCATCCATTATCCCTCCCACAACACTAAACTGGCCATCGCGCGCTAGTAGCTACATAAATGACCATTAGCGAGTTACACGACCATTAACTGAGAACTTCGTCTATACTAGTTGCTTCAAATTCTTTTGCTTCCTGGAAGCTGTGTTTCTATCAGATGGTGTAGGAGTTTTTCCCTTGGCCTTCAGATCGATCAACATCTCGTAGAATGGGCGCGTCCAACTCGTTAATTCGTCCAGAAAGGTCAAGTTTTGAAAGCGTTCTGCAACATTGTCCCAAGTTAAAGGAGTTCTCGGAGTGAATCCTCTCAAAATCGTAACTCTACTAAACGATCCACCAACCGGTCTCAAAAACTGTGAGAGCTGCGCTCTTTTCACGAAAGTGTTCGTTAACTGTGTCCATAGATCATTTGACAGTCCGTTGGGGTCGTAACCTTCATAGAGCAGAGCAAGGGCTATCGGGATCGCGTTTATGCTCCGGTTCGAATACTCGAACAAGAGAGAAACGAACGAACTCGTAGACGCGCCAAAATTGTTGTCAAAGCATCCACTGTTGTCTTTTCCTCTTTATAGATGTGCTGGACTACTGGAAGCCATAGATAACTGGGTTAATTCGCCCAAAATTGTGAGATCCGGAGAGCGACATGTGCGAAGATCGCAATGGGCCAGGCACAGATTCGGTGCGGCGCCGCACCATAATTTCATCCGTTGCAAAGTCATGTCCTGTCTGGTTCTAGAAAAGGTTTCGGAAAACAAGACAACGAGACAAATTCATTTTTCCTTAACAACGGAACAAAGACTTGACTTGCGAAGATAGCCGACGTGAATTGATTACCGGATTATCTGCAGTTTCATGTATTATCCCATTTTGATGCGTAAAATTTAGAGCTCTAACTCTACGAAACAAAAAAAAAAGAAGCAATCGGTTCTCCAAAATTGTATATTAATTGGTCTATGACAATATAACAACCAGTCTGCAACACGATAGATGAAGCATCACATCCATGCTCTCCTGATTTTTATCATGCATCGAAATACCATATATACAAATTACAATATAGATATCAACATACATTACGATACAAATCGATCAATGATTGCTGCCATCTTCGCCTTATCTGCTGGACTGACCGATGCATTCTTCATCAGCGCAGGTCCATAACGCTTGTCCTCCAACTCTGTCCACCGGGAGTAATCGCCATAAATCTCTGTCGGCCTCAGGTCCCGATCCTCGACCACCGGTCGCTCAATGTAGTTGCCACTTTTGACAATATCCTCAAACGGCACCTTTATTGGCGACGGGAAGTCTTTGGGAAGATATTCTCTTGCCTGGTCGCGGTTGAGCATCTCTGGTGCTTTATCGATGGTACTGGTGAATATCTCCATCTTTTGCTCCTCTGGCGCATTGTTCGGGACAATTTTCGCAAAGCTCTCGTGTCGCTTGAGCTTGGATGTCCGGTCAAGGGTCACGCTCTTGGCCACGACTTCTGGCTGTGAGTCGTTGTCCAACTCGCCGTCCTGCTGCTCTAAGACTGCAACAGCTGCATCGCCAGCTGACGATGAACTAATGCCAAGGACCCTAATCGCGTCGTCCACGTCTCTTTCCATTGCTTTATGGGAGTACTGCTCAACGTCGACGTCATCCAACAGCTTTTCCGTCTCTTCAATAAACTTTTGTTGATCCTCGCTAATTTCAACAGTCTCGCCACTGCTTAATTTTTTATCCAGATCTTTCATCAGCATCTCGACTTCCTTCTCAAACTCCGCGTCGTCAATTTCGCCGGTCTCGGCGATAAATTTCTTCACATCATTTCGGAGCGAAAGAGATTGCACAAACTCCCTCCACTGTTCTTCTGATTTAGCGTCGCCTTCATAAACCTCGTCAACGCCATCATGCTGGTCGATATCAAACTCTTCGTCGTCTTCGTCGTCTTCATCGAACAACTCATCATCTTCCACCTCTTCGTTTATCTGCTCAGTTGTGGGTCTGGCGTCCTGTCTAGCAGGCCATTGATGTCTCTTCGGTGGCTCAGCCGGACTACTTCGCCCAGGTCGACTCTGGCTTCTCACAGCAAACCAACTGCTTCTCTTGCCACTACGGTCCAGTTCCTTCTCGACCTCAATTTCGTACTGATACCACCCCGCCAGGGCATGATTGACATCTTCAACAGACACAGCCTCCGTGGCGTTCGCGTTCTCCAAAAACACATTCTGCTCGTCACCGACTGACCCAAGTTGACCGGCTACTACAACGTCGTCATCTATCAAACTCGGCGTCTGCGTAATGGGAACTGCACCCGGAATCGTTCTGTCGACCGTGATCAAACTTCTCCACGCAGCCTGCACGTCGTCGTACGCGTACAATCCACTCGTCTTTTTAGACGAGTTAAAGCTGTTGTAGAAATCGTTGTCACCGCGGCGCCAACTTCGGCGGGCTCTGGCAGACATTGAGCGGCTCTGTCGTTTACTTTGTCGCGCCGGTGTTTTCTGAGGCGGAGTCGATTGCTGATCGTTTAGAGTATGCGACGTACTAGAGAATGCGCGGAGGCGGACCTGATGCACGACAGGAGGTAGCCTCCGTTGGAACCGAACGAGATAGGCCATCATCGATAAAGCGATCCAGAATGTTTTTGCATGCGTTACGTTGCGTCAATTGGATTATCGTACCTTGCCGTCCCCTACTGTGAAGAACTCCCGCGTTGGTGTACAATGACAAATGTTGAATAACCGACTTTCCTAGTAGATAATAATACCAAGCAATTGGATCGCGCTGTGTTGATTGATATACAGCGTGAATTCACAAATGTTTCCCGGGTACATCAACCCGAAAAATTCGTCCGGATGAGTAGACCGAATTAGAGTTTGCCCTCGAACTTTGTGAATTCGCAGTCCCCACCGTATGGCTCCACGAAACGAGCAAATCTCTCAAGCAAACTAACTGTTTATTTCTTACTACTGTACTAAAGTAGTTTGGTCGGTTTCTATGTCAACCATAACTGGACGAAGCTCTATATACAAGTTCTATAAACACCGTGTGCAATTTCTGCTACGAAGCCTAGCCCTGGGCATAAATATAGAATTCAATGAGAGTTAAGCAAAGTGCATGGTGTCAACGCTTTTGCGCGGCGACGTCAACTCGGTGACTTGATGACTTCAATCGTAGTTACGCCGTACTTTTGGGTAATAAAACTTTGAATGGGGATACTGGCTTCAATTCAATACAAATCCAATCTCTCTCTTTGCGTTGTTTACATGATTTTCTCGTGATCAACTAGATTATTATTACCATGTAGGTGTTGAATGTTTCATTCGTAGCTTGTGGAGAAAGAGTTGTCCGTCGGGTACGGCGGTCAATAATTACGACCGACCCGAAAGCCATCGCAATGTGGGAGTGTGGAATCGATATGTTGGGCCTATTGACCGATCCAAGTATTCTTTTCTTAGCATATTGAGAATGGGAACATTTGATTCAAGGCCTGGAGATAGAAATATAAATGAATAAAAAGCAATATGCAATGTATCTCAGATCAAAGTGTATCCACCATCAATAATGATATCGCTGCCAGTGGTGTACGTGCTCGCGTCACTAGCAAGATACAAATATGCGCCAACTAGTTCAACTGGCAATGCTTCTCTTCCCATTGGTATGCGTCGCAGCCATTCCTTTCTCATGTCGTCGTCGGCAAATTTTGTGATCTCGGTGAGGGTGTATCCAGGCGAAATGGAATTCACTCTAGCAAACGATGCCCACTCGACAGCCAAGCTCTTGGCCAGGTGAGTTACAGCAGCTTTGGAAGCGTTGTATGCGGCCTGTCGTTGCGGGACGTTGACGATGAGGGCAGAAATTGAGGAAGTGAAAATCAACGAGCCGCATCCCTGTGCCTTAAAGATCCTGCCAGCTTCTTTGGCGACATAGTAGTTTCCGTCAAGGTTGACGTCCATGATTTGTTTCCACGCCTTGTGATCTGGCGGGTTGATGAGCTCGCCGCTGGTCCAAGTGATTCCCGCATTCGAGACGACAATATCAATTTTCCCGAATTTTTCCAGCGCAGAAGCGAACGTAGATGCGACGGCGTCCGAATCGTCGACGGGGCATTTGTATGCTTCGACTGTCACACCGGCTGCTTTTGCGAGGTCGGCGGCGGTTTGGATTGCCGTAAGGGAGGAATTGTAGCCTAGGGCGATGTTTGCGCCTGCGTGGGCGAATGTTTGTGCGACTGCGTACCCGATACCGGCTGATGCGCCGGTGACTAGGGCAGTCTTGCCTTTGAGAGAAAAGAGTGAGAATGGGTCTGTCGACATTGCGATCGTTGCGTGGATCTGTTTTGTGCCGGGGATGCTAAGTGAGAACCCGGAGCGGCGGGGTGGTTATACGGTAACAGGGATGGTCCCGCGGGTGACTCAATCGAATGAATGGTCTATTTATTGTTCCGTGCCCGCTAAAGCTACTAGTAACTTTTGCGACTACACTGCTCAAGGACAGGATGCTGTGGCACGCTCAGCGACATGGGCCGAACTCGTCGCTAACTCGAAGTCGGGTTAATCATAGTGAACGCAAGACCACTCAAGCCCTATCAGTCCAAGTGGGGATAGGCTTGACTCGATTGCGAAGGCGTCAGACTCGGTTCTTTTGAGCAGACTCAGCCATACGCCACCACATCTCCAACTCACGTCAAACAGATACGGAAACCATTTCACACTATGATACGCTCTGTTCCAATTTTGCCGAAGCGACGTTCTTCGAAGTAGTCGGCTAAATGAGCCGCACCCCACTCTCAGGTCTGGTAATCATTACTCCAATAGCCAAGCCACCTACGCTCAGTCCGTTGCTGGTCGAAACCGCAGGCAGTATGGACACTGACTTTTATCTGAATAACTCCGTGGAATCAACGGAAGTGCACGTTCGCATCACCTGTGCTGGTCGCTGTCAGTTATTTACGTCATACTGTGGCTCACGACTGAGACCACCTACCCTCATAATAAAAGTTCGTAGCCCTGGGCTACCGATCGACTCCACCACACCTCACAAGCGTCGCTCTCTACGTTTCGCCTCCGGGAGAACTTGTCCTTGGCATCCTCTCTGCTTTCAATGATGACCGCCACGCAGAAGCCCAACATTGGTGTTTACACGAACCCAAAGCACGATCTCTATGTCGCTGAGGCCGAACCCACAAGTCTGATTCCCGCCCAAGGCGAGGTCATCGTCCATGTATGCGCGACTGGTATTTGCGGGTGCGTTGCCTATTCCAATTGTTTCTCAAATGTCGTTGCTAACATCAGTAGATCCGACATCCACTTCCAGAAGCACGGCCAGATCGGGCCGACTATGGTTGTCCGCGATGAGCATATCCTCGGTCACGAATCAGCCGGTGTCGTGATCGCAGTCAACCCGTCTGTCACTTCACTCAAGGTCGGCGATAGGGTCGCCATCGAGCCCGGTGTTCCGTGCCACAAGTGCGAGGCCTGTCTCCACGGTCACTACAATGGCTGTCCGGACGTGCAATTCAAGTCGACGCCGCCAGTGCCGGGGTTATTGCGACGGTACGTGAATCACCCGGCTGAGTGGTGTCATAAGATCGGCACCATGTCGTTTGAGAACGGCGCACTCTTGGAACCACTGTGTGTCGCGTTGTCCGGAATCGAGCATGCCGGGGTTAAGCTAGGTGACCCTGTTGTCATTCTAGGTGCAGGACCAATCGGCATCGTGTCCGCGCTCTGCGCGCGTGCGGCGGGTGCAGAACCACTTGTAATCACAGATATTGCTGAAGACAGACTCGCATTCGCAACGACCGTCGTCCCGTCAATCCGGACCGTCAAGGTCGAGAGAAGTCAGACTCAAGAGGAGATCGCACAGAATATCATCGATGCGGCAGGCGGGATCAAGCCTCGCGTTGCGCTAGAATGCACGGGCGTCGAATCCTCGCTCTCAGCCGCAATCCTCTCCCTGCAGTTCCGAGGCGTGTGCCACTGCATCGGCGTCGGTGCTTCTACGCAGAAAATACCGTTCATGACATTATCTGTCAATGAGATCGATCTCAGGTTCCAGTATCGCTACGCGAATCAGTGGCCCAAAGCAATTCGGCTCATGAACGGCGGTCTGGTGGACGGCATTCAGCATCTTATCACGCACAAGTTCGCGCTCGAGGATAGCGTCAAGGCGTTTGGGACGTCTGCCGATCCAACAAGCGGGAGCGTGAAAGTTATGATTGTGGACGAGGATTGAGGCGGTTAAAGTATGATTGCACTGTGGACTTAGATTGTACGTTAGGTTGACATTCGTCTAATTCACTGAGCACAGACTCATGGCAGTTCGTAGTACAATTAATTACAGCAGATAATAATAGAACGTTAGCAAGGTTGCTAATGGCCTTTGATCTGTGCGAGCCGCTTCAAAGGGTTGCGGCGACCAGCGCAGGCTTGATCGACAGATCAACACACCTGCCGTTCGTTGTAGTTACCTTATTAAAAGGTGTAGTAGAAAACCAACGAACTTAATCTTCTGATTTTCAGTCCATAGAAGGCTATTATTTCTTTGCGTATACCGTAAGCAAGTGACTAGCAATAACCATTTAACCGACTGCGATCGCAATGCATGAGCCCAGCTCGCGACCTCAGAGCTGTTGGCGAGACTCGATATCGGCAAGGGTTTGCGAATCAACAATCGTCGCCGATAGCACATGAAAACCATATGTTTTAGGTTACATACATAGATCAAAACAATTTTCAGTGCCAAATATATGTAGTAATACTATCGTCCCTGATATTAATTTAGCAAGTAACTGGCTTGCTATAAAGCCACAGCTAATGATTATGCGTTGTAACCGCTTCGATCGACTACGAGCCCTCAATGAAGGCAGTGATGAGGAAGACCGAGTGCGAGATCACCATGCCTGGCTCGTTACTGTCGAATCAATCAGCGATAGACGCCTTTGCCAATGTCCCTGAAAGCGATATCTTACGTTTAGTATCAGCATCACGACTCCTAGGCTTAGTGTAAGCTCCGCGGCTATTGAAACTTCACTCCTTCCAAGCACTATATTCCGTCAAATTCGCCAACGGCCAGCGGTCACTGAGTAGCTGTGGGCTTGAATTGCACTCAATTTCCTCTCGAAATACACTTCGGAAGAGATTTATTGATGATTCCGATATACAGTGCCTTCAATTGAATGAAGAGCTTTACCACGACTTGCAAAACCATTCGTCTCTTGATGTTTGAATGAGCAAGAACCACCTCCCATAATCACTGGCTTACAGAAGAATTCGAATATCGCAAGAAACTGCTAGACTTTAAAAGCTCTACGTAACTCACAGTGGAGAGAATCTAGCTGCTGCTGTAGAGATCACTCTTGTTTATGAGTTAGGTCTCGAACGCAAGCTGATTACGATTACGGGAGATGATGCTAGTAACAATGATAGCCTCTGAGTTGATTCACAGTCCTCTTTCAAGAAGACTTGATATACAGGAGAACAATATTCTTAGCAATAGCAATTCGGTTCTCTTATATCATGGGCTGGAAAGTTATATTCGTTGCTTGGCTAATATCTTGAACCTTATTCTCAATATACTCCATGCATTAAGATGAGTAACACAGATGACTTCTGCAGCTAGAGATTACCTAGCAATTCCAGCTTCCGAGATTGGCTCTTGAAAAGTTATTCAGTATCGGCTGAGACTTGTTGGGTATCCAAAGATACTCAGTGAAGGCAGATACCACGAGAATGTTGATGCTGATGGGTGATATGTACGAGCATTGCCGATATATGGATTATCATTGTTCTTGCTTGTGAGTCTTGCACTGACCAGTCATGGGTCAAATACACAATAATTTCCGTCTCTGCTTGGTACCGCAAGCGGATTATGCGGAAATATTTCTTCGACCTGGTTCCTCGTTACTGTACGATTACAACAGGCAGGCTAAATCATAAAAATAAATCATAACTACAACATTCACAATTAAAATTCACTGATGTTCAATGTGACTAGAAAGCGCCAATTGTGTATCGATTTCGGTGTGTATTTTAGGTAGATCGATCCTAGAGCAAAATCGACCAGGCTTAGTTATTTAACTGCTTAGACCACCGATTTGCCAATTTGCCGATATCGTGACGTAATATTGGCAACTACCAACGCCATGAGGAATGCCTATGTCGTATTGTCGACGATATCGTTTTCGGCAATATCGGCGAAACGACATAAGCGCTACGCGACCTTTTTCCCTCGCATGCATTTTCTTCGCGGTGGAGTATCCGAACGAACACTTCGTCATATATGCGTAGTGCAAAACGTGCGCGGTTCGAACAATAGAGCTAGTCGAGAGTTAGATAGGCACAATTGATTGCCTAGATTGGATGGCCGTTTTTGTCGAGAAAGAAGGTTTAAAGTTATTTCACTGTGTACTATACAAGGAGATCGACGGATCGTCCCCGCAATTACTGTTCGAAGGCAGCCGAGGACGGCGAACACAGCTTTTAAACTCATCGTCACATACTGTATTTGTCACATCCATTTGGGCACTTTCACTCAACCATGAAAATGGCTATTTGCGCAGAGCCGTGCGTACTGTTTCAAGAACCGGTACCGCAGTCATTACATACAGAATCATGGCATGATATAAAGATTCACCAGGTTTTCTCGCTTGAAAAGTGCAGCAGCTTCCCCACACTCGTTCCCCACACTCGAGTTGAGACCAGATGTTTAAAATCGCAGATCGGTTCGAGAAAAAGCCGCTTCTCTGGGCGTAAGCCTCCACTTGATTCAGTCCTCACCAAGAACTAGAGACTGACTTTACTGATCTAGGATTAATGCCGTTGCCGGCCTCTCAATTCTATTTTTCGGCTATGATCAAGGTGAGATGCTACAGATTTTGCCCAGCAATTGGAACCCCCAGTACTAAACTCTGATTCAAGGTATGATGGCCGGGGTGAACAACTCGCCAGACTTCGTGCGCCTCATGAAATACGGTCATTTCGACTCCGAAGGAAAGGTAACTGTGACCGACTCGACACGTCAGGGCGGTATTGTCGCTATCTACTACTTCGGTACCTTGCTCGGGTGCCTGTTTGGTGGCTTCATCGGTGACAGGCTAGGAAGAATCAAGAGCATTGGTGTTGGTTGCGTCTGGGCTATCGTTGGCGCGTCACTTCAGTGCTCGGCGCAGAATGTCGCGTGGATGAGTTGTGCGCGTCTCATCAACGGCGTCGGCACGGGTATCCTCAACTGTATCGTCCCTGTATGGTCTGCCGAAACGGTAGAGTACAAGTCACGGGGACAGTTCATTGCGCTCGAGTTCACGCTGAATATTTTCGGTGTCGTGATCGCTTACTGGCTTGAATATGGATTGTCCTTTGTTGATGGAGGATTCTCGGGCCTCAGATGGCGTTTCTCGATCGCGTTCCAGATTATTCCGTTGTTTGCGCTGTTGATAATAATATGGATGTTCCCTGAGTCACCACGATGGCTCGTCAAGAACGGCCAGAACGAGGAGGCGTTGTACATCCTTGGTCGCCTCCGCGGCAGCGAGACTTCTGTGGCGCGCGATGAGTTTGAAGACATCCGCAACATTATCGAGCTGGAGAAGGAGACCTCGAGACGGAATTCGTACGTGCGTATGTTTTTCGGCATCGGTTCGGGAAAACTTCATCTCGGACGCAGAGTGCAGCTCGTGGTGTGGCTTCAAATTCTCCAGGAATGGATAGGCATCGCTGGCGTCACTGTCTACGCACCCACAATTTTCTCCCAAGCGGGATTCTCGACCAACAAGTCCGCATGGCTGTCTGGACTCAACAACATCTTCTACATGTTCGCGACACTAATCAACGTCTTCACTATCGACAGAATCGGTCGACGATGGACACTATATTGGGGTGCTGCTGGCCAGGGAATCGCCATGTTCCTCGCAGGTGGCTTCTCGCGTCTTCAAGCCCTCAATCCCGAGAACACATCATACGGCGCAGCGGCAGCCTCCTTCATTTTCATCTTCACATCCATCTTCGGCGCGACCTGGCTCACGGTTCCTTGGTTGTACCCCACCGAAGTTTTCCCACTTGAAGTTCGGGCTCGCGGCAACGCATATGGTGTATTCGGCTGGTCTATTGGTAATGGATGGCTTACACTTCTCTGCCCTGTGATGTTCAACTCGATTGGCGAGAAGACCTTGTACATCTTTGGTGCACTCAACGTGATCACGATTCCGATTGTATGGGCTCTGTATCCGGAGACGAATCAGCGGACATTGGAGGAGATGGACCTATTGTTCGCGGCGGATAAACCGTGGGTGTGGGAAGCTGAGAAGGAGTTTGCTAGATTGAAGGCGGCGGGCGCGGATGCGGGAGATAAAAAAATCATGGAATGCTCGGTTGTTGAGGATGAGCGCAGTGAGAAGGCCAATGCGTGATTGTTGTGATTGCTCAGTGATTAATGGCATTCTTATCCCAAGATCTGCAACTCATATACAGTGACAGTAGCGGTAAGCGAAAATAATTATTAGGATCGCATTCGGGTGGTAACCATTGCCCGCGATTTCTGAACTGAGCGCTGTACTTAAACCCAACGCGGAAGCCCCTAGTCCACAACTCACGATCCTGTCTGTTTTGATTGATTGAAATGGATGGTATGTGGATTGCCAAGATGTTAGCAAATGATCTAGCTTGAAAAACATGTGTCAAGCCAGCTGACAGCACGGAGTCTAAACCTTAATTCCCGCAATATTATTTTCATGTAGATCTTACAAAGGATTGCAAGCGGACTGGCTACTGAAGCATTTCCTAAAGCAGTTCGCGGACGTCTATAAGATGTTTGAAGAGATATAATAACGCTGGCTAGATAATTCACCGGAATCCCTTGACTCGGTTTTGCGCATCTACTGCCGTATACGGTGTGATCCTTTAGGGTAGATAGTCATTGTATTTCGGTTACCCCGACCGTGAAACAAGACCCGGCGTTTCGTCGACTTTTTCGGACACTGTGTCACAGAGAAGCCAAAAGCAGGAATGTGTCCGACCAGACGCTGTCGGAACTAGCCGGACCGAGGGTCGCACAGCGTAGTGTCTTGTGTGGTACAGAATAATGTCCCGAGCAGACACAGTAATGGCGATCTTGTGAGTTGTGGGGCGGACTTCTGGGGCTCATGGAGCAGACTGATGTCCTCAGGGCTAGGGCTGCCACCCCACACTCACACTTCCGCTAGACGACTTCACTGTCCGCCCTTTAGGACTCTCTATTGTCAGCAGTCTTGTCAAAGTATACTCCTAGTATTATTATTGTATACTACTCGCACTAATAATAGCGAACTGCTCTCTGTCGACAGCTTCGTCGTGTCGCCAGGATGCCATCCGCCGTGGCCGAGTTCTCTGTTGCTCCGACTACGACCGCATCGTCCACCTTGGCCGGTCTCGCTCTGCCGTCGGCTCTTCCGGCTCTCGCTGCTGCCACTGCCACTGCCACCATCAATCCGGCGACCGCCTCCGCGAGGCGAAGAATATCGAGAGCCTGCGACCAGTGCAATCAGTTCCGGACGAGATGTGATGGAAAGCTGCCGTGCAAGCGCTGTTCAGGTATATCTCTGATACTTTCTTTGCTCTCGATCGATATAGCTCGCTAACACTGGCAGATCTCGACATGCAGTGCGAATACGCCCGTCAGATGAAAAAGCGCGGAAAAGGTTCTCATCGATATGCCTCCAAATCCTCTGCGCACAGAGACCAGCAGAATGAACTCAATCAAACGGAAGATCGCACGTCAGTCTCGCCTGTCGATGCCACTGCGGACGTTTCGCCTCTTTCGGTCAAGGTTCGGGTTACGTCCAACGGGGCTTCGGACTGTGGGACTATGGACGGGGTTATTTCGAATTCTTCTTGCATTCGTCAAGGGCAACAGCCGCAGCATCAGCAACTGTTGACTCGTAGATTCACGCATGTGTCACCTGATAGCTCGGTCGACTCGATGCAGGCTAGCAGTATGTCTGAGCGGCCTGGACAGAGGATTAATCATGGCGACGAGTGGCAGTCCAATCGATTGGCCCTACAGGTGAGTGACAGCAACCGCCGAAATTCTTCTCCTGGTATAGACCACGCACCTCCAAAGCAACATGAAGTCCCCGAGTTCTTCAATAGGCAAATGCACAATGAGTCAGAAGCCTTGCACAATGGCGGCAGGTATCTCGACGATTTCGAGGAGTTAATCATGCCCGACGTCGCGCAATTATTTTCCGGCGAAAATGGACGGACTCTTATCACAACGGCGAAGGGCAACAACCATCAGGCTCGTAGCACGACGGCGAGCATATTTGTGCAAACGCCAGGTACTACGAGTCCACGAGTGCTGAACATTCGGTCGCCTTTTCCTTCATTCTCTACTTTGTTTGCTACTCCCCCTGCAGGCACCCCATCTGGTGGTGACGACACTCAGTGTGTGTATCCTGTGCTTGCGCCGATCGTTCCGTCCCTCGATTTTATTTCGCCGTCCCTGGCTGCTGACTTGCTGGACGTATACTTTACAAACACAATATATGGAATCGCACATTTTACGCGCAAGCCGTCCATCCTCGCCCTTCACCATCCCCCACGGAAATGTTCGAAGGCACTGTTATTTTCATTTCTCTACGTTGCCGCACATGTTTCTGATCATCCACATCTGACCGCCACCCCTACGTCCCGCACGGATATCATAGTAAAGCTACGCGATCTCACCATTCTGCACCTGCAGCCGCTCATACATGCAGACAAAAACGGAACGCTTGATGATGTAATGACGTATATTCATCTCGGCATCATTTCGTCCGCCTCTGAGTTCAAAGGCGCTTCACTTCGATGGTGGCACGCCGCGTGGGGACTCGCACGGGTTTTGAAGCTCAACGTCGAGGTCCCTTATTCCGCCTCTAGCTCAGCTTCGTCGTCAGCAAGTTCGAAATTAGTCATGGATAGCAGTCATATGAGTGAAGAAACTCGTGAGGAGCGGCGGCGCGTATGGTGGTTGCTGTTTCTGGTAGACCGACATCTCGGGTTGTGCTACAATCGTCCGCTGTCAGTCATGGATCACGAAAGCAGCGGGTTGTATCGGCCATGCCGGGATGAGATGTGGCACTCAGATTTGGAATTAATACGGCCTGATATGGATCCGTCGCGTGAGCGAGGACTGTCTTACCGCGTTACGGGGTCGGATGTGTGGGGATACTTTTTACCCCTCATGACGTTACTTGGTGGTATTGATGACTTGCATCAGCTTGAAATGAATAACACCCTTGCTGTCCCGTGTGACGTCAAGGATTCGATTCGAGCCAATCTGAGGGGTAAATTGGACGAATTTTTGAAGAGCGTGGACGGGTACGACAGTGTGGTGCTGCCGCCTGTCGACCGCGATGACGACGAATTGTCCCGGCATCGTTTTAAATCGCCGCAGGACTCCATGTTGCCTACGTTGACACAGCAGCAACGTCGCACGCCGCGGACTTGTTGGAAGGAGTATTGCCAGTGTTTGGTCCACGTGTTTCATATTCTTTTGTATGGATACTGGGATCCTATCGATATGTTGTCGATTCCGCCCACGATGGTTCTAGATCCTGAGTTTGTCGATGTAATTCAGCATTCGTTAGATTTCGTCAAATGCGTCAAGCACATACTCGAATTTGATCAAGATCTCCGGATCATCCCATTCTTCTTCGGCATCCACATGTTACAAGGCTCGTTCACGCTACTGTATATTGTCGACGTGCTAGGCGACAAGGAAGTCCGTGTTGCGTGCGAGACGATTGTTCGTGCTCATGAAGTTTGTATCGTGACGTTGAATACAGAATATCAGCGCAACTTCCGGCAAATCATGAGAGGCGCCTTACAAGCCATCGATGTAGTAGGCGAACGACGACGTCACGCTCACGTTCCTCATAATCATTTGTATGGCGGAAGTCCGCCCCAGGACGTCGTCTTGGCGGAAATAGAAGACAGCAAAAGCCGGCGAAGAGGATTGCTTAGCTTGTACAGATGGTGCCGCGGCGGTAATGGCCTTGCCGTGTAGCACTCTGGCTGCATCTAGATATTGATTACTAATTATTATAGAATCGTGTATTAAGAATTAATTGCTGTAGTGTCACTGGGCGTCTATATTTTGCTTGGCGTTGTCTTATGGGAGTTGATACAGTTATTGTATTGGAAGAATGTGTAGGTTCATTTTGATTTACCAAAATGAGGTCGTATTTGTTAGATTTTGCATGAGGCTTAATATGTTGTCACTATGTGTGAGATTTGCATGGGTTACTAAATCCCAACGTGAAAGGTAATAAATACCTTAGCCTAATTCCATCTGCTGCACAAAATTTCAGATTATGCCAATCATATATTCCAGCCAACTCCAAATTTTACACTTCATATACAAAATCATTGCAACAAATAAACATTACATCCAACTCCTGAAAACAGCATATTTTGTCAATGACAGACATGTTATTACAACTAACCGACTTGCACCGTCCGCGCTATTTCTTTTCTATCTTCAATCTCGTCTTCCCGACCCAAACTTTTTTGCACACAATTGTCCAATAAATTACACGTCTCACCCACCAACTCCCTTTTGCTCCCGCTCAGCGACAAAATCACCCACTTCAACAGCCCCACCGTCAAATGTTTGTTTTTCATCCGCTCGAGTTCTTCAGGTGTGTTGGCAGCGTTCATTCGTTCCAGAAATGTCCGTCCGCTTTCTGCGGCTATCGCCCATTCCTGGTCTTTCCAGTGCGCAAAACTTGCGCGAGGTAAGTTCGGCTTATTCGACAATATGTCTGACTCTGGCCCTTCGACACAGTACGCATACGTCCAAAACACAAGCATAAAATAGACTATCATCGTAGACCGATGAGTGAACATGTCATCTGCGACCGAATATCCTGCCGGATACGAAGAAGTGTTACCGTCGCCGAGCATAAATACGCGAAATAGAGCTTTCATCGAATGAAATGCCGCTTCGCGGGCACCTTTCGTTCGGGACCACTCGTACATATGCCGCTTCGAGGCGAGATAATCTTGCACTAACGTCGACCGCCCAAGCACTCGATGGTCCCCACAAAACACATGCAGATCGTATCGGCCGACGTGCATGCCCACATGAGCGATATGATATAGCAGCCAAAACATTGGCCGATTACTGTCCCGAACCGGGATTACTCCGGTCTCTTTGTCACGCGAGACGGATCCTGTACGTTCGTAGTCCTTTTTCCAAAAATCAAATGCCCGACCAAGCGTTGCCTTCCAAGTGTCCCGAAACAATTTCCACCCAATTGATGACATTTGGAGTGCTTGCTGCGACATCTGAATCGACAGCGACAGTAGGCCGCATAATAGAACATGCCGACCAAATCCATCAGCTTCCACACTCTGTTGGTTCAACAGCCGTTTCAGTCCTACCAAGAATGGCACCGTAGGTTTCGACATGAGTAACCGTCGCTCATCATCAGCAGAATCCCATATGCGGTCATCACATGGAAGCGAAAGTCGCATCTCGTATGGGTACATCAATACGCTATGGCCAAATAATATAGAATGCGATACATCAAGGATAAACGCCATAAACACTGCTCGCTTGATAGACTCGGCCTCGACCCACCGTCTCCACGACGACCCATCCTCTGCGTCATCTTCACCCGAAAATGCAACTGAAGGGTCCAGAAGCGTTCTGCCACGACGAATAAGCTGTAGCGTAGCGCCATGGTGAATATGTGCGCGCTCGTGCAATTTGCGTGACGACATCGTCTTCTCGTATACTTCGAGCAACAATAAACTCTGCAGGATCCAAACTTTCGTCGGTGGATGAAACCCAGGAGAGCTGAATATAATCCAACGCAATGGTTCGGCAATCACAATCGTCAGTCCTTGTGCATCGGCGTACGATGCTCCGATCAAGATCATACAGAATAAAAGTGGCTCCGGCGAATTATCAACCTCAAACAACCGCTTATGTAGGATCGGAAACTGGAAATGGAACTTCTCCCAGTATAAATCAATGTACCGACGTATCTTCTCTAGTGTGAAATCAGGATGAGACTCGAGAGACGGCAGCATTACGCAAAGCTCATGTCGCTTCGCTTCAGACATCACTCGAGATTGCGTTAACTGCGGCGGGGTAGACAATTGCGATACATCTATAAGCGGCGATTCAAGGAACGAATTAACATCTAGTGGACCAAAAAAGTCACGATTTCCAGAAAGCATGCCGTCGGAGAAGAGCCAATCGATTAGATCAGCCGAGGATGGAGAAATGCCTGCCACGTTATTCGCATCGTTGACCAGTAGCGAATCATGAGCATTGTCACTTAATTTGCGCATGATATCGTTTGCGTAACTTCCACTGTTAGACAATACGGGATCGGAGATGCTCTGATGTGACATGTTTTGCGCATCAGGCGCTATTTGATAAGCCACAGCCATAGACGACAAAGAAGGAGCCGACTGCTGAACCCGGTCATACTCTGAGCTTATCGTCATGTCAGACACATGGCTGTCAGCAATAAAATTTTGAAAGCTCGGGAGATTTGGAATACGCGAGGAGATACTGTCCTTCGTGTAATCGACCGCCGAGAATGTAACTGGCGAGCCGTTCTCAACAAAAAGTCGAGGATCGACCGTTTCCGACTTCGTGTCACGCGAAATTGTCGTAGAAGAAATCTGAATTTGTGAAACTGGAATTGGAGGCTGAAAATTTTCCGGTTGTTGTGAACTCGTGGAGCGCACATGTTGTGGTCGAGCAATTGCCTCATCAGCGGGTTGACCGTCGTCATTCACTGAACTCCGCTTCCGGTGTCGTTCGATATGTCGTAGACGGAGATCGTCTCGAACAAAAGATTTTGTACATCCAGGCCAGGAACAAGTAAATATCTCCTTAGGACTGTCTAAAGTAACATTAGTGGTATACCAAGTTTCCAGTGATTAGCGACACTTACGGTTCAGTTGGTGCCGTCCCAAATGTTCCAAACGCGTAAATGATTTGTTACAACCAGCAACTTCGCACACAAATACCTTTTCCAATCCTTTCCTTGACTTCGCCTTTTTTCTCTTCTTCACCATGTTCTCCGAATTCTCATCTTCCGAAAGCATAGACGATCTTCGAGTACCGTCCTGTCCATGATGGACATCACTAATCCTAATAAGCGTGTCGTCGCCATTATTCACGATTGGTCCATTTATATGAATGTTCAGCGCAGTAGATGTAGCGGAGCTAGCAATACGGTTGGATACGTCGCTCATTTTTGTCGGGCAGAACCATTACTGTGGTGACGCAAGCGCGCCGGCAAAATGAAAAGAACTTGTATCTGAACCAGACAGTATCTACTAAAGGTACTCAAGACGCAGTGTCATGAGGACAACTCCCGTTCTGGCTTGTTGTTATAGGCCATGCGTTATCGGCGGTTTTTGATGCTCTAACTTGTGCGCGGGGAAGACACAGTTCGTGGTTAGGGTTGAGAATAATTGAGTTTCAATTCTGCTAATTAGTACCCAGCGTTTGACTTCACCACACTTGAAATAAACCTTTCAACTTGATAATACAAATTTGATAGCTGAGATCTTGAGCTGTCATACATGACGGAGATGAGGCCGGATTTTATACCCATGCACTACATACATGTAGATATCATTCTTTGTCCTATGACTCACAACATGATCAAAATTCACAACGAAGTAAGTATTATCTTTGTGATCTCGCGCCGTTCACAAGTGAGGCACATGGGACGTAGACGCAACTTTGCGGGGTTTGGTTGCGTGACCGCCAACAAATCCTCTAGGCACGAAACTAACCAGCTCAATCGCCACCTATTGCCGTACTTAGCCGATGTTAGCCGAGACGGGCTTCACTTCTCACAATCATTGCTAATACGGAAATAAAATAATATATATCGGAATGTTGCCTGCCGCCAAATCGCCGTTGCTCAATTTCCGGTTATTCAGTCTCCATATTAACTAAATTATACGACAGTCGCATATTAATGACTCCAACAGTGATCGACTCCACTGGCACCGTCGTGAAATCGTCTTCCTCTTACAGTGCCTATCACCACATTAAGTGGTATGTCGGGAATGCGAAGCAGGCGGCCTCTTACTATGTCACACGCATGGGGTTCCGTCCAATTGCTTACAAGGGTCTCGAAACGGGATCTCGTGCTATTGCCTCGCATGTCATCGCAAATGGAGGCGTGACGTTCGAGTTTGTCTCCGTACTGAAGAACAAGGGCAAGGACCAGGAAGAAGACATCCTCATTCAGGAAATTAGCCAGCACCTTGCAGTATGTATACAGTACAATAATTTCTCGCTTCAAAATCCGCCCTGGACTAACTATTTCACAGAATCATGGCGATGCAGTCAAGGATGTGGCATTCAAGGTAGACGACATCTACGCGGTCTGGGACTACATCTCAAAGCACGGTGCAAAGCTGATCTCGCCTCCAATGGAGCTTTCGGACGAACACGGCACAGTAATCATTGCAAAGATTGCCACCTTCGGTGACACCACCCACAGTCTTATCCAGTGCTCCGGATACACAGGCGCATTCCTTCCGGGTTATTCCACTACTGTCTACCACAGCACCGACCCCGTCGAGGTGCTTCTTCCTTCCATCAATCTCGCAAATATCGACCACTGTGTGGGTAATCAGGATTGGAATCAAATGGAAGATATTTGCGAATACTATGAGAACGCGCTCGGTTTCCATCGGTTCTGGTCGGTCGATGACAAAGATATCTTCACTGACTTCTCAGCTCTCAAGTCGATCGTCATGGCTTCTCCCAACGACATTATCAAGATGCCGATCAACGAGCCGGCAATCGGTAAGAAGAAGTCACAAATCGAGGAGTTCATCGAATTCTATGGCGGGGCGGGCGTGCAGCATATTGCGCTTCGGACTCAGAATATCATCGAAACCATTACGAATATGAAGGCTCGCGGAGTCGAATTCATCTCTGTTCCGTCCACCTATTACGAGCAGATGCGCATTCGATTGTCAAACTCGTCCATTAGACTTAACGAGGATTTCACAATGCTCGAGAAACTGAATATCCTAATTGACTTTGACGAGAGCGGGTACTTGCTTCAACTCTTCACAAAGCCTTTGATGGACAGACCAACAGCCTTCATAGAGATAATTCAACGAAATAACTTTGACGGATTTGGCGCAGGAAACTTCAAGTCCTTATTCGAGTCAATCGAGCTGGAGCAGGCCAAACGAGGAAATTTGTAGATCATTAGTTTCTTGAAGTATATAACGTTGATGAAAGGCAGTATATATCTTCTTTTTTTGCATCTATTAAAGCTCCAGCAGGGTGATAGCTATTATGACTAGAACCATGCTTGCTGCATGCCAAAAACCTGAAACAGAAAAAAGGAAAAAAGTTTAAATTTAAACCGCCCAAAAATTCAAGCAGTCAACGGTATTATGATTGGGAAACTTTCAAAACTTACAGTCTATAACTTATATAAACCTGACCAAATTTGCCTCTGACTGTGCGGCTCATTCTCAAGCAAAGTCTTTTTCTCTCCTTGGTTCAAATATAGAAACGCAGTCCCACAGGATAATTCCATTCTGTCCTCTATGCGAATGACAAATTAAAACTAACAAAGTGGTTCGATCCTAGTCAAACTCCAATTGGCCGGCGAGTATTCGCTCCTTCATGCGAAGACCTCTCCCGCTCTTGTCGTATATTATAGACTGCTGCCATGTGCTTCATTAACTGGGGCCACATTGCTGGGGCTTCCACTACATCGACTTTTTTGAGTGGCGCCATTTGGGTCGCTATTATCTGCGAAGTTTCAGGAAATGGCGACTTTGGATTTTCGTCCGGTGCTCAACTCTCACTCGTCGATGTCGAATAAACATAGAAGCAGTAAAGCAACAAAAACGGACCCTACAGCGATGCCCGCAATAGCGCCGTTTGATAAATGGCTCCCCGTGATGGCCTTTGATGGTGATGGTGATAAGCTCGCCGACGCTGCTGACGGCGGCAATTCTGTTTTAGAAGTGACGACGGTACTCTATCACCCCATTCCAATTCAACGTTACAGATACAGAAAAGATATCAAGCGGGCATACTGACGAAGAGGTGGAACTGGTGGTGCCTGTAGTGCTGGCCAGTACATAGCCGTCAATCGCATGACCATAGGCCTGCGCTCTTGACGAGTATGAAATCGTCGTGGTACTCACCACAGTACTGTTATTGTAGAGAGTTGCAGTAATCGTATTGATATCACTATAGCATGTTTCTGGCCGTGGTTACCATTGACTGTTCCTGCAAGAGTAGAATGCCTTCGAAGAATTAGTTTAGTTAACCAGATCATATCGACTCACAATCAGAGTTTACTTATGATGGACAGCAAACAATGTACGTGTTCAAGTTAATTGTATTCACACTACTGGCGGTAGTGGTATACCAGTTCGGACAAATCAATGGACTGAACGGCGGCAAAACCGTGGATGTCTGGGCTAACAGGTAGCTTGACATAAATTCCGAAGGATAGCATGAAGACACAGTTGACCCCGGCACGGGTAAAGGCTCATTTAGCCAAATCTGATAACTCTGATCCTCAAGCATTGTCAAATGATTTTGCGCACAGGCTGATGGAGCAACGAATTCAGATGTCACTTCAGGAGTGACAGCAGATGAGACAGTTCCATGCCTCGAAGAGCTGGTTTGGGATGCCATTGTCACTCGTCTAGATCAGACTTCGTTGTGACGATTGCGCAAGAAGGAAGAAGATGCAGACCAGTCCATTATAATTCTCGTTCAGAGGTATCGCCATCAGGCTCTTGAAAGAGTGGAACTAAGTGCTCCACTAACCGAAACGGGTTACGTACGAGGTGGAAATAAGTTGGGGGCAGGTGGGATGTGATGATGTACAGGCTTCTCCGGCGCATCTCACCACATTAAATCTTAAATCTTTTAGCATAACTCTGTTTAGGGCTGTTCCGAATTCGAACATTTCGCAGTAATCGGTTATATTCGTATTCGTTATTGGCAAATGCCGAGTATTACGAATAATATTCAAGTATTCGACGAATATATCATAGTCGCATAATCAGGTGTAGCCGCCAGTCTAACCCAAATAGGCTAGTTTGTAGCCGTTTAAGGTATTACTCGGTTGCATGTGTAGGAGAGCAGTTGATTTCTAGCAAACAATTAACTTCTCAAGGGTCAAGAAGAGGTTCACAATAAATAAATTCACTCAGGCTAATGTGATTAGAAAGCGTCAATTGCGTATAGGATTCTTTTCGATATTTTTCGCACAGGAACCGAGCACATGCTTGTCAGGGGATCTGCTTTAACAGGCGGCCCGAGCTTATTTCAGCCGGCTTCGATGGACTGATGGATATGAAAGTATTTGCAATGTTCAACAAAAATAGTTAACATCCAGCAGGCATTCATAATGTCCACATCATTCTCGTGTGTATTGCAAGATTTCAGCAAGATAAATATACATTTAATGCAAACCTTCCATCTTCCATGTCCCATGTGAATCCTTTTCCATTTTCTCCATCGGTTTCCGTGTCAATTTATTCGAATCTGTGTCTTGTCTGGATGTTGATTAAACCATTTTTTTCTTTCCATGAAGTTTGAGGTAGTCACCGCCAATGGCTGCGTGAAAGGCACCGTATAGTCCACTCAGGGGCCAGATGCTCCAGAACATCGCAAGTAACCAAATAGTCCAAGACTCTCTCATCGCTCGTTCCTCAGCCGCAACATCGACTTTCACTTTGTCGTAGACACTTGGGAGATAAGTCGCATAGTATTTGGCGCGCAGCTCATCATACTCTTTTCGATCGTAGATGTCCCAGAATTCAGCTTCAGTGTAATAAGCGTGGGCATACAGCCATTTCTGTCCTTTCAGTTCATGGACCTTGCGCTCAAGCTCTCGGTTCGCTTCAACAAATGCCCTTCGTCTAGTTGGTCCGGGACCCCAAACTCCAACGTTGAGGAGCATTGTCGGGGCGTTTGGGTCCGCCTTTGCCTTCTGGGCCATCAGACCGTAAAGAGAAGACTCGGACTTGCCGGTTTGGCGCAACGGGCAGAGCCAAAGTGGATAGTGTCGAAAAGACACATGCAAATAGTCGACAAACTCGCCCGCACTTTCGTATGGCACAGCCACATCTTGAATAATGTAGTTCTTCGAATGCCCACTTTTGTGGAGAGCATGGTACATGACACGAGTATGCATGAAACTATCAAGAGCCCATCGAGTGATTCTATTGAAAGGAGTCACGAAATATTGGAAGGCATAGGTCCCGACCCAAAAGCCACCGCGATCGTAGCGGAAGAGATAGTCAACCAACGGAATCGCTTCTGTGACCGGCTCCTTTGACTTAGCAAGAACCTTTTCAGCATGGAGGTAAAACCACGGATCCGTGGCGCGGCTGAAGCATTGAACTGTAATACCATCTTTAAGCGTGTCTGTTAAGCGACCGGCACATATAACACCACGGTCCTTCGCAAAGAGGATGCCGTCGAGATAGTCGCTAAGAGGATCGGCCGTCGCTTCCTCAAATTTCAGGACGGCTTCCTGGACGCTAGATACAGGATAATAGGTAAGTTCGACGAAAGACTTCGAATCTATCAATTGAATCTCGAGAAGGGTGGTGACTCCCAAAGTTCCGAAGGATGCCGCAGCGCCATAGAAGATATCGGAGTTCTCAGTGCTGGATGCTTTAATTATTTCTCCATTGGCGAGCACCATCTCAATTGAATTGACTATCCGGTCAAAAAATCCATATCTGAATGAACTGCTTTCGCCCGATGTGCCTGCGAACCCGCCTCCAGCGGTTATACCAGGAAATTCCATGACCACAGGTGGCACTAAGCCATACGGCAGTGTAGCATACACAAGTTTGTCCATGGGTACATTAGGCTCCACCAAGGCGACTTTTCTGTTGGTATCGACACTGAGAACATTGGATAGCTTGCTAGTATCAACCAGATTGTCTACCCAATACTGAGACTGGCGAGTGCTGTTTGTGGAGCCATGGTATATGCGAAATGGTTGTTGACGCTCGTAGAATTGCTTCACGTGGGAAGCGAGGAGTGATACGGCTGAATCATGTTGCTCCATCATGGTACTCTTTCTATTCCTGTTTGAACTCTTTATTCAAGGACCGTGGACTCAGATGAGAGTGTATACGTATAAAGGCGAGGAGAGATACTTCGTTGGCAAGATTTCTGTATTGTATACATCATGCGTGCTTGACTTGTGTGACCCTCCGAAGAGGTCGTACAGATCGTGTCACGCTACCAGTTGACTTCTACCAACTTCGAACACAACGGAAAAATAGTTATAGCACACAATATTTTCCTCGAGTGATAGATGATTGATGGTGGCAAGTCTTCATTGATGTTGATACAGTTCTCTTAGCCATCTGTCCACAACAAATATGAGCGCCATCGACACATGACGAATGGTGCCGATAGCGAAATTAATTGGACAATGGTCTGTACACTGAGAGAGTCGCATTGCGCGTTGCCACAGTGCGCAAGAAGCACCTACATCTGGTTTTGCAGCTTTAAAACGCGAAACCGTGAAAACCATGAATCCAAGTTACTTTAGACATGGTCTTCGTAGTCGTGGCGGTGCAATTGTTTGTGGCGGTGAAAGTGTCATGAGCCATATGGGATGTAAGTGTCGTTATTACACTACCAACGGAAGAGATCAACTTACTGAATCCCGAACAAAGACGCGATGCAGTAGATACTCTGGACCCTAAATTGATTTAAGATGAATAAATTAAAACCCAACTATCCCAAGACTAGAGTATGAACATGCATATATTATCTATTCAAACATTCTCGCAAATCCCTTTTGCTCTCAGCCTGCCATATACAAGAGCTCCCTCCGTGTCTGTAATGACAAAATCACAGTATGTACCCACGCTACCAATACTCTTTTCGCCACTGTTCGCAATGTCATTCGCAAACATTTGGACAACCTTTGCGACATCGAATTTCAAAACATCGGCTCTCTCGGCGTCCTTATCTCTGACCGATTGAGCAAGCT
Source organism: Lipomyces kockii (assembly GCA_030568215.1). Classification (NCBI taxonomy): domain Eukaryota; kingdom Fungi; phylum Ascomycota; class Lipomycetes; order Lipomycetales; family Lipomycetaceae; genus Lipomyces; species Lipomyces kockii. The sequence continues at coordinate 35,850 of JAJLTN010000019.1, forward strand.
GCACCTCTAACGTCGAGACGCTTCGTCTTATTATCCTGAAGGTAGCCTTTGTGATATTCACAAGTGCCACGCAAGCGAATGCTGCATTGAATACAGCGCAGACAACTGGCAAAATTACCTTGCTGCCGGCTTCGTCTTTGTCGAATATCATCGCCAGTATTCCAGTGCATGACAGAACGATACAACATAAAAGCGTGACTGATGCAAATCCTAGGCACAGCACGGCAGCAACCCATTTGATAGAAACTTCCAAATGTTCCGACGAATTAAATGCCTTGGCGTCCAATGACTTTACCCAATTCTCATCCTCAGTGTTGAAGTAGATGGTAGCTTGTAGGGAATTGTTCCGTTTAAAAAGATTTTTCATAGTGGCGATATCTGCATACCACATCAACAAAGCACATGACAGCGAACTTGCAAAGCAGACGGCCTCGATAATGAAAGCTTCATCGCCCTCGACATAGCGCTTGAGTGCTCTGCATGCCAAAATCATTGAATTCAGGCCATAACCCGCCATAAGTATTGCGGACCCAGAGCGTATTTTTCTAGTCTCTTCCGGAGATTTAGTTCGGACAAGGGTTGATGATTTGTACCATGCAGGCTGGTAAGAATATGAGGAGAGGAGAGCGTCAGTGTTCATGCACACATTATATTTTATGCTTAACGCATCTGAGAGGAACTCCGTAATGTAAGGTGACTTCGCAAGGACTGCAGTCGATTTAACTTGCTGGGGTTGAGAGAATGTGGACATGAAGTAAAAGACACAAACTCCTATGTTGACTGCAGTGAGGACTGCAATTGAATTAATAGCATAGTCATCTTGAAAACTGCCCATGATTCTCAACCTATGAAGAGAGATATTAAACCCCAGGCTCGAAAGAAAAATCGGGAATATATGAAGATGATCCCAGTAAAGTATCACGGTGAATTATGCTCGCAGATGTGGATAACTACCGAAGAAGAACATTCATGTTGAAAAAGGGAAGACTGGCTGTGCCAATAGTGCGCCGCAGCCCTGCCCCAAATCATCCCGCCCGTTGGAAGATTAGGCGCTAGCCAAATAATAGAATAGGATTTAGAATTAACTTATTTATAGTACAATAATATATGTACGTACAACAAAACACTGGCCTTGGCGAGATGCACCTCGCCCTATGTGAACTCGTGAAATCCATCTTCAGCCTGTTTATCTCTGACGGCTTAATTGTATATATCTGACGAAATACGAAATGGCAAGTCCGTGATAACGTCACCGCGCTCTCTCGTCATTGGACATCAAGTCAGGCCAGAAAACCTTTACAATCACTTTGGAATTTAATGTCTCCAAACTAAACTCAATTGAGCCTAGACCAATTACGTCATGTCGTGGATTTGTGAGAGATTCATTGGCGTATTCACCTGAGGTAGTCTTGATTGACTGCTCAGAAACAGAGAGAGGCGGCTTCGAGTATGCTTGGCCGCAAGCAAAAATATTGTTTTGCGTCTGGTATTTATCTCGAGCGTGGAACAAAGCAGATCAAGAAGGAGGACAAGGGGAGTCCTACAACAGCTAAAATCACGCGAAAGGAACTCAAGCAAGTCCTTCTCGACTTGAGAAATGGCCCTACAACAGAACTGTTCGATGAAAAGGCTCAGCTTCAAGACCAAATGTGAGGCAGAATTTTTAGCTAACCAATGACTTCGTGCAATAAATGGAGTCGTGCTGGTATCGGAGGCGAGAGCATTGTGCCATCGCTCAGCACATGGATTAATTGAAACTAATATGTTGAATTTTAGCACTCCGTGCTCAAGAGGCTGTATATTGGAAGTTCCGGCCTGAAGCGTCTCACTATTCCATATTTGTCTGTTCGAATGTTGAGGCTGAGTATCGCATAAAGCATCTCCTAGGTGAAGTCGGGATCCATAAATGTCGATATAACAAAGCCGAAATGCATCACTGAAGCTAGCAATGGACCTCTTGATGGACAATATTGATGAGGTAATACAGCATATGGGTGATGCGACCTTGAGAATCATATCTTTCTCGAATCCAGACCAGTTTTACACAGTCAATCGTGACGTCCAAGAGGTCCAAGAAGGAGAAGGGATACATACCAAATTGCTGGGTTGTTCATGCATAATTAACGCTGGAAAATGGAATTTGTAAGCACCTGTTCCTCGCGTCTCTTCACCACTTTGACGTTATATACCGCGGCCAGGCGGCTACCGTGGAGATACCAGCAGCACTGCCTGCAGCTGTCAGTATGCATAATCTTGAAAAGGAAACTGCATTTGCCGATCTCAAGGCTGATGTGGCACGACTGTCATCGCTTGTGGACAGTGTGCAGGATACTGACCTCACTGGCATTTCGAAATGGGACATTGATGCTCTGTGACAGAATGCAGAGCACACAAGAGGCAATACTTTGATGTCTTGCGAGGAATAAACCCAGCCGCCAGGCAAAGTCACTTAAGGGAGAGCTTAACCTGTAATCGTTGTTCAGCTCTCATGTTTTGATAGTTTCATGATACCTTTAGAAATAGAGTAGTTATCGTTCCCGCACTTGTTCATGCTTTAATATATCAGTTCTGCGCTCAGATTGCTCCTGTTCTCGTTGCTTCCGACAAGAGACAATCGTCACGTTGAACGGTCCAGGTCATTATAAGTCTGGTGCATCTGTACCATTTTTGGGGCGAAATGACTTGTTCTAGAGTAACGACTAGACGGCTGGCTATTACTCGAATCAGAACAATCATTTCGTTACTCCCCTATACAGGCACTTGTAGAGTGAGAACTACTTGTAACCCAAATGTGAGGCAATGACAAGATGTTGTGGGATTTTTCTATGCTACTATACGCGCGGATATTTGTTGTGTCCAGACTGAGTGTCAATGAGGTGGGGAGGGGGTGGGGAGGGGGGCTGTGGTGAGGGTCTCGAAGCTGCTGCACCACCGGCGGAAGTTACAAAGTCAGCTGGCGGCGGAACCACAAGATACCGCAAAACTTCAAAGGGCATATATCCGGCTTGGTGAGAGAACCAATCACCTAGTCGAGGACATGCAAAAGAAGGCGGCGGCGTTTCTGTGTCCCCATTACGACAGTATATTCCTCCCGAAGCTCAATTTCCACACGTACCGGAAGCTCACAGGAAGTCAGAGGCGTGCATGGTGTCCATCCCGCTCTGCGTGTATGTTGGATACGGTGTTGGGCAAGTCAGTCCTCCCTGTGGCTGTATGATATACTAGTCTAACGAGATTTGGACAATAGTCAGATGTGGCCACCCTTCTCCACTGTGGTTTTTTGAGCGAACTGCCATGAACGCAGCACAATTTGAGCAGAAGCAAGTGATGGAAGGCAAAGAGGAGCGGACGTCCAAGAAGTGCTCCTGTTGTGGGTGGAATCACACCTTGGGCCGATCCAAGGTGTTTGACTACCTGCGATGCACCTCGGTCTTTGACCGCGACTTTCAATACTTCCAAAAACATCATGCTCAAGTACTTCACTGAGTGCATGATGTCAAGTGGCAGTGTCTCTTGGGATGCTGCCACGTTGCTAACCCCGCTGTAGGTACGTGACAGCAATGTTTCTGGATTGGAAGCTCCTTTTTGGGGCAAATGACCCAAATGCTCTGCTTAATTTTCGCAATATTACGGGTTTGCTGAGCTTTGTGAGTCTTTTCTAGGCGTTAACTCACCCATGATAATTAGGGCTTTAGACCTCTAGAACGGCAAGATTCTCCGAGTGATGGTAGAGGTTCCCTATTAATTGGTTTTGGGGTTTTATTTCATAGGAATTCGCTATAGTACTACTCGCGCCAGTGCAAAATGAATGATTAGATGCTCGGTACCACCATGGTCAATCCTGTCGCGCAAGCTTCCAATGACGATTAGCTAGGATACGTTGTTTCTTTGGATAGTTGGTGGATTTCGGGTCTCTCTGAGATTAAAGCAGCAAGCCCCAAATTCATGGTTCGGTGCATGCCGTGGCAACTTTATAGCTCATATAGGAATCTGTGAAGTTGATGATAATATAGCCGCAACAGCGAGGATATATTCAACGGTCACAACTTGAATAGCAACATGCTTGCTGACAGAAGGGTTATGCAAGATCATAACAATAAAAGTGTTCATTAACCGAAACTAATGATGGTCTCCATTCTGCCTTCTGTTTGTTGTATGGTCTGGCAGATACCAATGAAATCAATTTCTCTCAACTATGAAATCATTATATCTGCGTCGTGCGGTTATCTCTATGGCATACATAAGACTACGCACATATCGATATGCGTCAAAATAAACGTCACTATCTGGAATGTCGGCCCCACCGGATTCACGATCACTTAAAAAATCGCTTATTTTGAGTCCAATTGTAAGTAGACGCTCATACGCCCGCCCATCTTTAATCAGCCACTAAAATAGCATGAACGTGAGCAAACAGGCTACATGGTCACACAGAATTGCTACTCACGCTTCTGACAGGATCCTTCATGCCCACGCGCCAAACTTCAATGAAAGCGTCACTCATTTTCCCAAACCATCTGTGATTGCGATATTCAACGGGACCACAGAAGCCTTTTTCTATGGTCCTTTGCCTGACTTTGCGGATATGCTGTCTCATTCTTGCCACCTCTAGATCGACATCTTCGATGTCCTCATATGCAGTATGAGGATCTTTGAACCTTGGTGATTCCTTAAGGCATATCAATACCACAGCTTCTGCATTCATACCTTTCACCCCTTGTCCTTGTCACGAAGGAGTTTACCATAATCCTCAGAGTGTCCGGCCTCGATGACAACCCGCAGGACAAGTCCAGCATTGTCATCATCATAGAAGAATGACCCATCAGGCTCTTTCGAACTTTTAGCGTACTTGCCGTAATGGCTCTTCTCGGTTATAGATCCAGTGTCCACAATCTTGTTTTGTTCTTGAGGCCTTTGACTTGAGAGGTATTCACGAACGCCTGTAACGACTTCAGTGCTGAACTCATGAGCTGCAACTTCATGGAGAGCTCTTTGGATAGTAACCACAGTCACTACCTGAAGTAAGCTATTGTATGACAAGCGTGGATACCTACACCGTCGAACTGTCAGCTGCACTCTGGAGACGGGAGACGGCAAATGCTAATACCTCTGATTCTCGAGAATGTCCACGTCCTCCTTAAAATTAGACCAGCTTTTCTGCAAATCCCAGTACATAGAATAAGGCAAGTGAACATCTAATCGCTGCTCTGGAGTATTGTTCTTCAACAGGTGAAGTGCCTTGGCATGGTTCGACATTTGTTGTACGGTGTTGTACGGTGGGTTGGTCGGTGTGTTCACCTATAACTGATCTATTCAACCCCTTCGCTCGGGGCGTTTCCACTCTATATAACATTTTCCTTATCTCTAGACGAAGGCTGCATCACTCCCACTCTAAACTCTATCTAAGCCTAACCCTGCTCCT
>JAJLTN010000021.1:0-10242 GCA_030568215.1 Lipomyces kockii
TTAATATAAATTTCGCATGCTATATAATAGATTTTATATAATCGCTTTTATGATTTTCTTGTAAGTTATTTAATATAACGGTGTCCTCCGTTGCTTCTCTTTGGCTGTATTAGTCGCGCCGTTGATGCATGCGATATAGGGAATAACCCACAAATCCGTGTGCATTTAGGTAAGGGTTAGGGTGATCCAAAAATTTGGCCGTTTTAATGCCGTGGTCGGTTCTTGCTGTCCCGCACCATACGCGTTTACAAATTGCCTGGATTGATCGACCGACTCACACACCATGCCAACATATAAGGTATGTGGGTTATTGACTACTACCGCGGAAAACCGGTCGCAACGGGATCCATTATAGTTATTGTATGGGTGGACGGATAATAGCTGTTCCAAGATAACTGGAAATGCGACGCGTTCGTCTTACGAATTACCCAAAGTTAAATTTTTAGGTTAATTCTAACGAGGTCGAGGTACAACTGTCGACTCGTGAATCCCATCTCCGACCTATTCTGGGATTGGTTGTGCTGTCGAAAATTTAATGCCCGTAGCTCACAAGCTCTGGCCTGATCGCCGGGTTAGAGAACGGTGTCCGAATCGCTCTGACAGACACGTACTGGCCGGACTCCAGTTTATGCCATTCATGAAGGATCCCGAATATCACAAATTTTAGCCCTGTGGCGATTTGAAGAATGGAGACTGAAATAACAATTATTGCATTTGAACAGAAACTTCTGAGATCTCTATATACTTTCAACTTTTGATGACCATTGAGACTTAAAAAGAAGTGTCGAGATTTGTACCGCCCGACCAATAATCAGGATTTCAGTTTCATAGTCCATTAATATGAAATCCCATAATTTCTGTGGCTCACGTAAAATATGTGACTTGAAGTTATTTGTTACTGCGAGATTTCCTTCGTGGAGAGAATAATCGAATCCAATTTTTCAACGTCCTCGCTGCTCATGTCGCTACTTTCGCCATCACCAAAGCTGCCCTCCCAGTTATTAGCAACGAGGAACTTATGGAATCGCTCGTCCTCATCCATGAGATCCTCTCCGTTAAGTTTCGGTACGCAGAAGAAGGTGATGATAACCCCGACCAAACCGCAGATCGCGGCAATGATAAATGTCCATTCTATTTGGTAATATGATCAGTAAAAGAGCAGGGCATAGAAAGACTCTGCTGTTCACTCACTCTTTCCCAAGTTATTTTGAATAGAGGTGAAGGTCTTACAACAGCGCCGACCTTGCCAATGGCGGCCGAGAATCCAAAGCAAGTGCCTCTGACACCGGTAGCATAGCTCTACGAACAATTGTCAGTGCACTCTAAAGTTACGAGGGATATCAAGATGACCCACCTCAGCAGAAGCGACAATAGTCATGCATCCGGGACCCATTTGGGCCAAGGAATTCATAATACCGTAGAAAATGACGAATAGCGGGACAATCTTGACTAGTTTGTCGTATCCACATCCAATAACCAATCCAAAGACAATATATCCCATAAACCCCAAAATCATCGTGTTCCGCGCGCCAATTTTTGTATAAAGATAAGCTCCAACGAGCACTCCTGGAATAGCAAGGGACGTCAATAGAAGGTCCCATTCTCCGGTCTTCAGCAGATTCGAAGACGAGTCTGGAACAATTTCGGAAATGATAGCGGCCGAGAAGATTGAGTTAGGATATGTGACGAAGTCAAAGACGAACCACGATCCGGCAGTTCCGAGCAGAGTTTTCCAGTAGTATCGAATCACCAAAAGATATGGAACTTTCTTCTTGATGGCTTCCTCTTTGTACAACTTTGACGTAACCAACTTCAGTCGGAAGTAGAACACAACTAGAGGGAAAACGCATCCTATCCCGAAATACACACGCCAGATTGTCGACAAGTGGTGTATGCCCGCGGCTGAATATATGATGAGAAAGATAGAGATTGACAATGGGCCACCAATTGCTAAGGGGAATTCGGTGACCATGATGGTTATCGGAGCGCGCAGATGCTGTGCTGCTTCGTTGGCAGCTTCAGAGGCACTGGTGGACGATACCGGGTATTCTCCTCCGATTCCGAAGCCAATAATGCCACGAGCGACCTATCATTTCTTGACGTTAACAACCTAACAATTGCATTTCTCAAGGAGAAACTACCATGATCATCCAGAACATCCCTGTAGTAGTGGTTCCATGCGCAGCAGTAGCAAGTATGCTTCCAATGACAATAAGCAACGTAGTAGCAACCAACGCAACTGAGAAGACATGATATCAGTGTCGGATCCAGTTTATATTTGAAGTGAGCAGAAAATTTACCTTTCCTTCCCCAGTAATCACAAACAAGGCTGTATTATGACTTAGACAAATGTGAGATAGGCAAGCAATGAGCATCATATTTACCCCATGGCGATCTGTCCAAAGATTTCACCGACAAAAAGCGAATTGGAGACACGAGTCTTCATTGCGCTCGTGTAGGCCGTCTTGTATTCAATCGAGAACAAAGCATTCGCCATGGTCCTTGCAGACGTTAGCGCTTAAGGAAACAAATGAGCGGCATATCGATATCACGTACATGCAGTTATTCTGGTAACCGTCGCTGATCATTGCAGCACCTGCACATATCTATTGTAATATGTTAGGAATTGGGCCCCTTGTAAGACCACAATATCATTACCATACAATTGAAAAGTACGACGCGATCTTGAGACGTTTAGATAACACATTGCCTCTATTGCCATCGACAACACTGACAACGTTGACACTATCCGAACCCATCTTTGAAAACTAGTAAAATTCAATATGGTAAATAGGGAGTAGAGACAATGTCTGCAGTTTCTTGGATTCAAGGGCATGCCAAGATTTAATCTTTCTTATACAAGGTACCCATTATGCCACGTTACACCTCTTGGTAGCAAAGGAGAAGCGAAAGACTGTCTTACCTTGGCGACCCTGAACCAGCAGAAATGCAGCACGTGGATCAAAACCGGCACTTAATTGCCGCGATATGAGAGAACATGTCGGCCCGGATATAGAACAAAAATCACTAACGCGAGCGTCGCAGCACGTGGGTTCAGGGAAAGCGATCTCGGCTGGAGACACAGTGAGCACGTTGTCGGAGTAACACAGCTGCGTTACAAGAGCGAGACAACTCACAGATCAGGGACAAGCAGTTGCTTGTATCGCCTTGACGAACACCCTGGAGAGCAACAAGTATTGCCTGAAGCGAGTGGCCCGCGACCAAAAATTCCTGCAGGTGGGTTTATGGTCTAACATGTCTAAATTTCGAGCTTTGGCGGTCACGGCGATAACCGCTCGCGTATCGAGAATTGACTCGTTACTTCCGGAGGTATGTGGTCCGTGCGGTCATTGCCGTTGCATAGTGGAGATTGTCTGTCTCACGTGGAAACCAGTGGAATTGTACCTTATTAAGAGCCTAAAGCCTAACTCCGGCGGCATATTTCTGGCGCGACGGCCGGCGCACCATTTAATTTAATTTAGATTAGATAACTTCGATGCCAAAAGAAAACCGCAACTGGACGGGCTTGGTGGCGGTGTTCACGCCGAAGGTGTCGGAACTGTGAGACTCACTATCAATAACAGTGGTGCGACACTTACCTTGAGAGACGTACACTTCATTCCCAGTTTTTTCACCAACCTCATTGTCGGAGATCAGTTGTGTCGGCTATCGGTCAGTCTGTACTTCCAGGTTGTTGGATCTCGGAGGAACTCCGGTTGCTGACATTAATTGTCATTTCTAGAGTTGCGGAGCCGAGCCGTTTCCACTTCCGGGATACTGGCGATAGGCCAATCCCCACTTTGAGGTTGTCTACTGATAGACAATATTCGTCTATAATTAATTCGTCCGTAGTCTTTCGTCTTGGTGCACGACAACATCAACGACCTATCGTAATGGTATGTTCAATTTCCAGTGAACACTATAAGGGCCGTAGGCATAACGTATGCGGCGGTGTCACAGAAATAAGAAGCCACCAGTAGCAGACAATAGCAAGCATATGCTCACTGCATTACTGTTCCAGAACACGTGATATCTGAGTGCATTTAGCCAGGGGTGAGGAAATAAAAAGACTATATTTACATGCTATGCCTACTTGTCGTACAATTGTTGTCCAACGAAGACCACTAGAAGTGAAATATCGTAAAATACTTTACATATGCCGGCTATGAAAAATCCAATAGGCATCAGGGACAGAAAGGCAAGCTTTCCGATTACGAGCGGCGACAGCGATTGTGCAAAGGTGTTGGTCAAATTCACGATCCCCATAACACTCGTCCTCTCTTCCTTCAGCACGATCGCGCTCACAAAAGCTTGAGTTGGACCGTAGTCCATGCGCTGAGTGCATGATCGTAGAATTAAAAGGGTCATTGCTAGGTATTGCGAGGACGGCACTCCCGTCATGCTGAGAAAGATGGAGCTCGGAAGATGGGTGAATGCGATTGTCTTTATCAAGCCAAGACGTTTGGATAATGGTGCCGCGAGAATGGATGACGCTGCTGATATGAGGTTCGTAATAAAGAATAACGTGCCTAGAGTACTTTCTCTTGTGCCAAATAGTTCCGAATAATAGTATGACAGCCACGATCTATCAGCAGCATGTTCGTGTTAATCACCCAAAGTCAAGCACGGTAGGAAGGAATTACATACTGACTGGCAATCCCGGAAGCGAACGAATCAATCGAGAAAAGAAAAACAAGCTGAAGAACAATTTTCCACGACTTACTGGACAGTTGTGGGAGTATTCGCCTCCAAGACTTGCTCGTCGGTGACATAACTGGCTGCTGCCTGACTTCCCACTGGCGATCTGTCGACACGGTAGTACTCTCGATATTCTCAGTCACATCATCTCTCAAGACTGGAGCATATAATATATCATCTGCATTGCCTGGCAAGGGACTTTCCAGCAGTGGAATTTCTTCTTCGCCGTCAATGTCGCAATCATCCAGGTCCTCATGCTGCGAGGAATGCATGTGCAGTTCTACCTTGGAAGATAGCAAGAGAGACGCGAGGAGTTTCAGAGCTGCGATAATGCTGTACAGAACGAATATGCACCTAAATGAAGCAAGAGCAGACCAGTCGTAGTAGTCTTGGAGGATTTGCACAAGCCAGCCACCAGAAATAGTTCCAAGTGCCAGTCCAACACCTCCAAGTAAGTTATACCAGGCGTAGAGCTCAGATCGAGTAGTTAGGTCTGAGAGATGTGCCAGAGTTGATTCCTCAATAGTCTTGAATGGCCCAATTTCGCTTCCACTGCAGAGTCAAATATTAGCTGTACTGAAGTATCTATTATGACATTATACATCTACCTAGGAGAAATCACTCCAAAAACCGCGGCCGAAAGAAGAATCCAGAAGTTAGACGCGTACGAAAATGTAATTCCGGAGATAAACATCAGTATGGAGCCAGTTGCGAGAACCGTACGGCGTCCAACGCTGTCAGCCACTAAGACCAAGCCGAAAGAGATGATTACGTCGCCCAGTAAGGTGTAGGTCATAAACACACCGACCTGCTCTTCATTGATACCAAGTGCGACGAAAAAGAGAGTGAAGATGATAGTCGTCTGACCGTACGCGAACATACGCGCAAACCGTTGAAAACACAGTAGATATACGTCCCATGACGAGCGTAGAAGCGTGTCCAAGCCGATCTCGTGGAAAATACGGGCAAACATTTCAATAGACGGGTCGTGCTGAGCAACGATAAAGCCCCATTATAAAGCCGGAGTAGATTCGTAGAGTTGACAGTATTCGCGTCGGCTTCCTCTGATTTGGGACCGGATGATTTTTTTTAGAATCTCACACTCCGGACAGGAGCGCGGGGCGTGTCCCAACCACATGTGGCCATTCAATCATTTGAGTGGCCATATTTGAGTTTTTAGGATTTAAAATCAAGCCCTGCATTTGACTTCCCTCCAACGGAGGCTCCTGCCTACCCTAACCATTATGGAAATAAGAAGATGTGAATCGCCTTTTTATCTTTACGTGCTCATTCATTCGACAATTCGCGCCAGCTTGATGCAGTTAATCGTGCATACCAATAAAATCTTAACGGAGAGGATCCCATGGATGAGGACGAGCGATTTCATAAATTCCTCGTTGCTAATAACTGGGAGGGTACTTTTGGTGATGGCGAGAGTAGCGCAATGAGCAGCGAGGACATTCAAAAATTTAATTCGATTATTCTCTCCACGAAGGAAATCTCGGAGTAAACAATCTTCCTAAGGAATATGTTTTATGTGGGGCAACAAACATTATGGATGATTTTAGATTAATTGCCTATTAAATCCCTTTTTAATATCCTGGCGGTATGTGGCAGACTTCTTTTGTTAGCCGCAGTGGTAGTCAATTTAAACTTCAAAGTTGAAAGTATATAAAGATCTGCGACGACTTTTTTTTCTGTTCCAAATGCAATAATTGTAATTTTAGTCTCTCTCAATCCCCGCTAGTCAGTGTACACAGGGCTAAATTGTGAATATTCAGGCCCTTCATGAATGGCATAAATGGAGCCGTCCCCTCTGGCGCGCGATAGATGTCTGTCCGAGGGTCCTGACTCCGATGTTCTCCGATTCCGACGGATCTCCCGACAGCGTTATCGGAGCGTGCCGTTGCCAAGACCCTGCACGTGCTCATACGACTCGCTTGATGGCCAAGTCTGGCGGAATTTGACTCGGCATAATTAACTCCTAGTACCGTAGGAGCCCCACTTGCAGAATCCGCTAAAGCTTGGTGTGTTATAGGGTTCTGTGAGGAATGACACCAAATCTCATCGTTCCGAAGGCAATCATTTCAGAGATATGTAACTATGCATAATCGGTGGTCATAGTATACGACGTGCCCGTAGCGACGGAAACACTCGAGTTTACTCCACTTGGAACTGCAAGTCAAGTCGAGTAAAAGTCGGCCAACGACACAACCCTAAGTCACTTGCTTGGAATTCCCAGTGAAGTCGAGTGTAAGTAATGCAGACTTGGGTGGACTGCCGAGCGAAGTGGAGTCAAGTGAACTCTAGCTCGGAGTTGCAACAAAATTGTTCAGAATATCATTTTTGTATTAAACGTCCGAATTATGTATCCTCGTAATTTAATTGTCCTACTCTACCATCATAGCCGCCTCTTCCGCAATAATGTACGCGTGTTATAGGACTTTTCCAACGTCTACGCAATCGTATCATATTCTGCGCCACCGGGCTGATGCAGCCAATGGGTCACCGTCAGCGAGTGCCCATAAAAACTAAATTATGAGCGAACTTACGATTGCGTGCCATCCCAAGTGAAGATATGTGACCCAAGTCCGAGTGAATTCGAGTTTAGGCCACTTGATTGTACTGGAGTCAACTTCGACTCGAAAGTTCTCATCTCTACGTGCCGCTTCCAAAATGGGATTTATAGCCAGATATAAGGCTCTGAACTTTAACCAGGAGCGAAAAAACTTAACAGTATCAAATTGAACACAATGGCCATTTTCCGTCATCATCAACAATATTACGGAACCGGCATAAAATCTCCGACAACGCAAATCGCGCGAACACATGATCTCGTCCATGATCCTAGTCTCGAATATTGCTAAACCGGATCTAGCTTCGTAGTATCAAGTCTCAAGTCATTTCCAAGTCACACCTCGTTGGGTCGTAACAATGAGCACCTATTAGTATATGCTATCTATCCATAGTGTATATTCTTTATGCGCCTGCCCTTCAGTGGCCCCGTCGCATCGACGTATGCAGTGTGTGCTCCCGCATAAACGCGCACGAAATGATATTCAAGAATCCAAGGAGGGCAGCAAAGATAAACACGCTGCGGCATGCGTCCAGGTACGACTGCTTCACGACTGGTTTGTACTCCTCGGAAATGAACTCGATCTCCTCGACAGAGTCGAGCACGCGCTCGATGATACCGATCGCGCTGGGACCCGTGATGCGCGTGAACAGGCGCGACGCGAGCACGTTCTGGAAAATGGCCGAAGATATCGAAACGCCGAGTGTCGAGCCCACGGCGCGGAAGCTGTATTGGATTGATGTAGCGACGGCTTGGAGCTCGTGTGGGACGGACGCAATCAACGCGACAAGGGTCGAGGTCAGAAGGCAACCGCTGGAGATCCCCGGGATCAGCATATACAGGACCTGCGTCGGCATCGACGTCTCGGTCCCAAACGTACACTCGAGCAGACTGCCGACGAAGAGTAATGCGGCACTGACGAGCATGGCGTGGTAGTACTTGCCAGTCGCACGCATGTACGAGCCAGTCGCGATCGCGCCGATGGCATTACCGACAAAATTCGACACAATGTTGGCTCCAGCTGCGGTCTCCGAGATTCCACGGACAGCGACGAGGTAGATCGGCACGTAGAACAGTTGCGAGTACATTATCATGTAGATGAGCGCGTTGGATACCGCCGAGCCGAGGATCGTGCGGTCCTTGAGAAGAGCGAGCGGCAAGACAGGCTCTTTCGCGATCTTTGTCTCGATGTGTACGAACGTGGCGAGGAAGAGGAAGGACAAGGGGAAAAGGATAAATATGAGCGGATGCGACCAAGGTACGTAGTTACCACCCATCGAAAGCGCAAGAAGGCAAAGCCCGAGTGCAGAAACAAGTGTGATCGAACCACCAAAGTCGATTCGCTTCAGTTTGTCGGCCTTAATATCCTCGGTAGGCTTCGATTTCAAGTTGAACTGAATCGCGATCGCAGAAATCACAACGAAGGGTACCTGGATGAAAAACGCCCATCGCCAGCCGATGACGTCTGTGATCACACCGCCAAATACACCGCCAACGGCGGCGCCCAAATTGAAGATAACGGAACCGATTCCGTGTAGCAACCCGCGCTGGCGGAGCGGGACGAGATCGCTGAGCGTGATCACCGAGAGCGAGTTTAGACCGCTGCCACCGATGCCGGTAATGATACGCGCAAAGACGAGGAACCAGATGTTCGACGCAAACCCGCAGAGGATGCAGCCAATCGCAAACATGCTCTGTGGAATTACTGTCAGCAATTCAGAGCTCGTTCTTTCACATAGACTTTATAGGAGAATTTACGTTACTAATAAGTAGCAGCGATTTACGGCCATAAATGTCCTATATGGCATTAGCAACAGGGTAAATAATGACAACAATATGAACGTGACATACGGAAATCTTGCCGAACAGTGGTTGGAATGCGGCGAGGGAAATGAGGTAAGAAGAAGCTATCCAGGACACCGAGCGAAACTCGTGGAACTCGGATGAAATACGCGCGAGCAAAGTGACAATGACCGTACCGTCTAGGGCGCAAAGAAATCTGCCAATGTAGAGTGAGCAGAAGATTGCAACGAGCGCTCGTGTACTGAGCTCGTCCGCCTCCTCCTCGGCCAACGGCTGTCCAGTCCCGTTCGCGCTGCCGTTAGCCGTGTCATCCGATCTCTCGACAACGGCGACTTCCTCATCGCGGTCATCAATGTTGACAAGTAGACGAGCGGTTTCGGAGTCTAGCAGCGAGGCGCGTCGTTCTCGCGCTGCTGGCATTGTGTGGGTCTGAGGAGCGATGACGAAATTGAAAAGGAAAAAAGGCTTGAGACATTCGAATAGCCTAAGAAGACGAGGAAAAGGGGGGAAAGTTGGGTAGAAACTTAGGAATGGAGCTTTGGGCTGAGTCATAGAATCGAGTCACCGTACAAGGACCTGGGAGTACGCATTCTAAGCGTAATCAAAGTTATCTTGACAAAAATGTCTTTCATAGTCCGGGCAGCTGATGCATATTGATACTTCGGCTTGATATGCCCATTAAACCTTGTCTTGAAATTGTAGGTCTCCAGTCATATTGCCGATCTAATTCAAGTCCATCTATATATTGCTTTCGTTATTTCGAAAATAGATCGAATATTTAGGCCTAGTAGCCGTGCTACGTCAATCAAGCCACGGGAGAAAGACCGGAGCCGAGAGGAATGATAGTAATGCACGTGCAGAGTACTAGTGACTAACTGGTATGGTGCATCCAGTTTAGTCCCAAAAAAACTCTAAAAAAACTCTATTTTGTTTCATAATTTTCTCTGCATAACACTCACAAATGTATATAGATATATGGCGTACTTGAATATAATTTTGGACGTATATGCCATCTGCTAAGTATTTATTAGACAAATGAAAACATGGCACATTTCAAGAAACAAAAATCAATTCATCATTCGGCTTCCTCAGGCATGTATTGCTCTGTCTCATTATATTCGCTGAAGTCCATCGTTACAGGTAATCGTCGGTGGGACTTGTAAGTC
>JAJLTN010000022.1:0-58178 GCA_030568215.1 Lipomyces kockii
AAACGTCAAGTTTCTCGTTGGGTACGGGCTATTATCCTTAGTAACGATAATACCTTTGATCGTACCTGAGTGACGTGTGCATAAGCAATATTTAGCCTTGGTGGCTGAGCTCATAAGACCTCTTCCGCACTTCGCACTCTTACTATCAACTCTCATGACGTGTTCTTCTCTTTTTAGTATTACTCAATATACCTTAGCATGAACTTTATAGCTTACACATTTTACCTAGCTTATTCTGAAGTTATAGTTGCTTTTTCAACAGAACTCAACTTGACAACGAGAACTAAGTCGCCTGGCAAGCGACACAGTCTGCAGAGAGCCAACAGAGGAGCCTTAACTGGCTGAGATCCTCTTCGATCACAAGTGGGTATAGTTCAGAACTTATACAATCTGGTCATTTGGCTAACATTTGTAGGCAGACAGTGTTCTCAAAGTGTGGGCAAGAGGACAGCCTGGAACACGGGGTGAGTCTGAGTGGCTCGAGGCAAGCCGCTTAGTACACCGCCCGTTCTAGCAGTTCGTCCTCTACTGGGGGCAAGAGGGTCCCTCTTGAAGGACTCTCTTCAATACGAGTACGCTGATTCACCCGCCAGTTCGGGCGATGCATACTCGACTATTGGCACGGGGGATAAGAGAAGTATAAGAGAAGTCCTGATAGACTCCTCTTTAATTTCGATACGCTCATTCGCCTCGAACAAGGTGAGTCCAAGGATGGCGAGAACCAAGCCACTTGGGGACGCGTACTCGAATGTGGGCGAGGACAGCCTGGATCCAGCTTACCATGCGGTGAGAACCAAGCCGCTTGGTAGCACAACTGGTCCGGCAATACGTTCTCATCTGGGGGCATGAGGGGAGTCCTGACGGACTGAGATCCTCGTCAATTCGAGTACGCTCATTCACCCTGGAGCAAGGGTAACTCCAAGGATGGCGAGAACCAAGCCACTTGGACACTACTAGTTCCGGGGACGCGACTCGACAGTGGTCACGGTGGATAAGGAACGGTGTTAGGATTTGCCTCCGCAATATTTTGTTTTGATTTTTCCATTGGGGTTTTTGTTGTCAGGAGAATGTTCCCTATACACCTCTGTCCAATGGATGTTCCAAGGAACAGTGTTAGGTTTTAACTCCGAATATTTTTTTTTGTATTCCCTGTGGCTTTTTGTTTTGCGTGAGGATTTTCTCTACACCCTTATGTTCCGGTTGTTTGTCTATGTCTATGTATATGAATATATACAGACATATGAGAGCATAGCTTCTCGAAGCTGTGCGTTGTTACTTGTGACCCATGGCAGGGCGTTCACCACCAGACCTTTTTGTTGTATTTCTTGCTTACTTTGTGGGTCTGGTCGGCCGCCTAATACAAGTAAGTGGCATTCCTGACGGCTAAATTGGATAACCCTAACCTTCTCGTGCTATAGGTGAGAGTCAATACAGCGGCGGAAGAATCGTTAGCCCGCAACATAGAACTTTATTTTGTGACGTTTTCGCTTGCACTAATTTTATTTGGCATCGGTTGTAATCCTCTGCATCAGCCAAATCGGGCTGGGAATTCTCCAGCTACTAGAGTTTGTCGATTGGGCAACGATATTATTCTCCCCGCACTTGAAGACCAAGTTGCAGACTTTTGACGTCTCTGTATTCGTCCCACAACACTCAAGAAAGAGTGGATAGAGTAGACCTTGCCTTTCTCTTACCAATTTCAAATGCTCTCTTCGCCAAATTCACGCCACGATCGTGCTTGTGATCAGTGCTTCTTGCGAAAGATCAAGGTGAGGAGGGATTTGTTGTGCCTATAATTAATTCACTTCTGATGGATCAGTGCGGTCGTTCGTTACCGTGTCCGCGATGCAGTAACCTTTCGTTGGAGTGCTCCTACATCAGGTCTCAAAAAAAGAAAGGGCCGCCTGGAAAGTAAATAATGATTTTCATTACTGACATAGGTTGGTTCTCTGACGTGTTCACTTGTAGGAGAATCGGTCTTATCCGGCTTAAGTCGTCCAATGTCAGTGAAGAATTCGCCAACTTCATGAGGACGCCAATAGGAGCTGGAATCAACGAAGAATCGCAGTCACCATTGACTCTATCACCATCGCAGTTATCTTTGTCGCCAAATAATATGGATTATCTATCGGTCGCGCCGGGAACTGGCATGACAGCAAACCAAATGATCCTCCAGTCAGATTTCCTCAATTCTCTTTTTTCAGATATCCCGGCAAATTCAGAGTCCGCTATATTCAGCGATGAGGATGACCAGACGCAGCTTGTTCCAAAATCGGTCAACGTCGATATCCGCACGATGGATTCATTGGTCCATTCGTACACATGGCGAATGTCGAAATACTATCCACTAGTCGACGGCACGTCTCTATTAGCACGCTTGCGGGCCCGCGAGCATATACGAAACCTCGAGTTCGGTGCGCTTGTTCTCTCAATCTGCGCATACGTACTGCTTCAGCCGGGTTTCAGGCGCGATAACGTCTTGCAGGACAAAACGACCTTACGGGAACGCACACGACTCGCACAGACACTAATGGACGATGCGATCGCAATGCGCAATATGGATCCATCGTTTGTGGAGACTCCCACTGTCGATAGTATTCTTACTTCATTCTTTTTATTTGCGTGCTTTTTCAGTCGGCAGTTGCCGCATGCTGCGTGGTTACGGTTGCGAGAGGCGGTAACTTTATCGGAAATTATGGAAGCACAGTCGGTTGGCGACGAGACAGTTACGGTTGAAGAGCGAGAGAAGAGAGCAACCTTGTATAGGATGTTGGCGGTAACGGAACAGTGAGTGAGCGGATCAATCATTAATACATATGCTAACAAGGCTAGTGCCTATGCGGTTCAACGAAGATACGGGTTATCACGAAACTTACCATCTCGACTGCAGAGGTCTGCATTTTCTGCACTTCACCAGAGTCAGTTCGGTGCAACCTTTGGAGTGACGAAGCTTGTCAGTCTGTTTAGCATTATTAGCGTCGACATCTTAGACTGTTGGAACGAGAAATGTGGTGCGGGTTCCGGTTGCTGTACAAAGATAACTATGGAACGCGCGCTTGACATGCATCGTCTCATTTCAGAAGTCTACACTGACACGACCACTGGTGACAATTTACTCAGTGAGGCTCAGATTGCTGACATTACGATTTCACAACGATGGTTGCATAATCGACTATGGAACGTTTGCCACCGCCATGGCCTTCTACACGATGAAGAGCTTGCAGATAGCTGCTGGGAAATGGGTTTAGCGTACGCAATTGATATTGCACGGGATACCATGCGGATTAGTAAAGAGTTCACAATGGAAAATTTGGAGGTCCATGGAATTGGGATGATAGGGAAGTTGTATGATATTGCAAGCACTGTGATCATGTTGATGTTGAGTTACCCGTCATTGAGGAAGACTAGAATCGAGGATTATAAGCTAGTGCCATCCGACATGGAGGTCTTGAATCAGTTTATTGCATTGTTAGCTACGTTCGGAGGTGGACAGCATCCATATTTGGTGCCGTTAATGATGGCCGTTGCTGGTTTACCACGGACATGTTAATTGGAATTTTACGGGTTTATGGATTATTGGTTCGAATTCATGAAATATGTCAAATATGAAATGTGCCGCTGCTGTAAAGTCGTCGCTGGAGATGGAGAGGAGTTAAATATGATTTCCAAGTTGAAATGTAAGTGGAATCAGTTATTTCCCTGATATTCCCGGACTAAGATTGTTAGCGTTACCATAGATCACTCGCCAGTTGGCAAGTATTCTCCTCGAAAGTGCAAGCAGGTTGAGCTTAAGTGAATCGTCAACGAATGGGAAGCACATATATGAGAACCAAATTCTCGAGAGAGAATCACGCGGATTAGGACGTCCGTTTAGATGGACTGTGCCAGTCAAGTGTAATGCGGTAGAAGAGTTCCTGGATGTCACATGATTCCTTCTGGCTGCGAGCGAGGCAAATGAGATTGCGAACATGGGACTCCAATTCGGCTACGTCAGCAACCTTCGGAATCACTATAGTACTGGTTAATATGACACAGCTGGTGTATGGTAAACTACGGTCTAAGCATGGTACGCGGAGGGACTCATCCAACGTACGCCAGTGTGAAAATAGCCACCAAACAACGGCAGAAACGCACCAGTTCCGAGTCCATAGTCATTAAAATTTGTCGTGAGCATTGCTTTAATGATCTCTGGCTCGATAGTTCAGGGACTCCGTTACAATTAAAATCGTCAATAATATATTACATAGCCTTGTGCTCTAGAAATGAACGCCGTGATAAATCTAAGAAACAGACGGATGCAATCTGTATTTTTATCGTGCGAGGCACGGCCCCGTGCTTTCCCAACTCCATTTACTTGCTTTACGCTCGGCAGCTTTTTTCCCCCATTCGCATCATGGCGAATGCCGGTTTCCATATCTGCACTTCTCGCCTATTGACGAGTATTCGTCTCGCCTTGTTTTTGTTTGCTCGTTTGAGTGTAGAATACTTGCACATATATTTATTCTGGGCAGAGCTCGGCGGAGGGGATAGTGGTGACGACATCCACGTTCGACAATGGTATTTCATAGAATCAATAGGGTTAGGGCTGATTTTAACTACGACTGCGATTTCGAGCATGATGCGCTTAGGCACATAAGCTCGTAAGTCTCATAACGCATGGGTTGTTGGCACTCGCACGAACTAAATTGCGTGATGAAAATGTGAAAACTTTGTGAAGCGATCGGGAGTCGCCCCGGTGACGGCGTGGGGGGCGCGAGGGAGAGAATAATATGGGGGGGCTTAGCACAAAACCCGGTCGACCGCTAAAATTGTGATTGGACCGTCACTGGATTGCCTGCTCGGGGAAGAATCAAGGGTCCGTGCGTTTGTGGGAACGTGCGAACTCTCTTTACGAAGCTGGGCTCGGCTACTTCCCGCCCCCCCAAGTTATGTCACGCTTGTCGACCGCATAACTGCACAGTAAATAGTCTTTCCTGGTGCTGGTCAAGCGAATCCTCTGTGTAGAGCCATAATAATAACTTAATCACTTATAAACACCCAGAACTAGAGCCCCCAATTCTCGTCCATTTTCTCTCAACATTCCTTGTCCCCAAACCCATCCTATAATCAAATAACAAAAAAGTACCCCGAACTTCAGCATGACGGTCAAATCAGTTTAATATTCTTTATTCTCCAAGGATTTGGAATCCGACATCTGCAACTGTTTCAGCTCTTGCTCTACACGCGGGCCGTCTGCTATCCCTTCCCCGGCCAAAATGGTTCGTCTGCTCAATGTGTACACCATCTCTTCTTTCGCTGCACTAGCTGGTGTGCTGTACGGCTTTGATGTCGCTTCCATGTCTGGCGTCGTGGGTACCCAAGAGTACAAATCATTCTACGGCAACCCTCTCGGAGTGCGCCAAGGTGGAATAACGGGTGCTATTGCTGCCGGCTCGCTCATCGGCGCGTTGTCCTCCTCTGTTCTTGGTGATCGGTACGCAGATGTGTAGTTGTAATGTATATTGACGAATATCTGTGATTGACGCATTCAGACTGTCGCGAAAGGTCGCAATACAGCTTGGCACTATCCTGTGGTGCATCGGTGCAAGGTGGGCGCGCGTGACATAGTCGTATCTAGTCAGAGGCTAACTATCTGCAGTCTGCAATCCTCGTCCACCGGCATAACAATGCTTGTCATTGGCCGTGTTATTTCCGGCATCTGTATTGGCCTGACGTCTTCCCTCGTACCCATATACCAGTCCGAGATTGCCCCCCGCAAGATCCGCGGTCGAGTAGTCTCTCTACAGCACTTCGCCATTGCTTGGGGCATCTTGATCATGTATTTCGTGCAGTACGGGTGTTCGTTCCTGCACTCGCAGGCTGCGTTCAGGTTACCGTGGGCACTGCAGACTATACCGGCTGTTATGTTGTTTGTCGGACTCTTTTGGCTCCCCAGATCGCCTAGATGGCTTGCGAGTAAGGACCGCTGGGACGAGGTACTGCAGGTACTCGCTTTCCTGCGCACACCAAACTCTGACATCAATGATCCGCTGGTACTGGCTGAATACAAGGAAATTGAAGAGCAGATTCGGATTGAACGTGATGAGGAGTCGAACAGCTACCGCGAACTGTTTAGTAAGAAAATACGCAAGCGCCTGTTTCTCGGTATGGCGGTTCAATGCTGGTCACAACTGAGCGGAGTCAACGTGCTCTTGTACTTCATAGTCTACATTCTCCAATCTGCCGGCATCTCCAATGAGCTCTTTTTCTCGTCTATTCAGTACATTATTTTTGTCGTCGCCACTATTCCGACGATTTTGTGGACTGATCAATGGGGTCGTCGGTCCTCCCTGCTCGTTGGCTCGCTCAGCGTGGGATTTTGGATGTATCTGATGGGCGGCATATTCGCGCGCTTCGGTGAGCCAAACTCAGTATCAGACCAACCATATACTTGGGTAATAATTGGTCGTCCTGCAGCAAGCCGCACCATCCAGGCGAGCGTGTACATGGCTTCAGCTTCATTCGCTATGTCCTGGGGCCCTATCGAGTGGATTTATCCTCCCGAAATCATTCCGCTGCGCATCCGAGCCAAAGCCGTCTCCTTTTCGACTGCGACCAACTGGATCACCAACTTCGCGCTCGCTCTCGCCGTACCAGCACTCTTGCGCTCCATCCGCTGGCGGGTATTCATCATTTTTGGGTCCTTTAACATGTGTGCTTTCATTCATGTCTGGCTACAAGTACGAGAGACGAAGCAATGCACGTTAGAGGAAATGGATGAGATATTCGAGCATGGAGAACCAGTCTGGCGGTCCTTCACCGGTGCACGCTATTCAGGCCGTCTCGAGGCGCTGGCCAAAGAAATCGAACAAAGTAAACTTCATATGAACCGCCCTGTCCAGGTCGGGATGTACAACAATGCCGAAGGAAACGGCATACATCAATAATGACCTGTCGCAGCAGCTGTTGGATATTTTCATCTCTTATACGTTATTTTTTTCTGGAGTTTTTGGGATTGGTAATTGGTTATGGATCATTGATTTGGAAAAAAAAGTTTAATCAAGTGTAGTATAGATCTGAACTTTTGATGTATTGATAAAAAAAAAGCTTTGTCAATATACCACAAGATAACTGACCGTTAAGTCTCCAAGGCAAGCTTGTAACGAACCTGGACTGGTTCAACACCGGGACTTAATTGCCCAGGAACTGTGTGAAAATTATAAGGTCGTATGGAAGTGGAATTGTTGTTACAGTCCACATTGTTTGGAGATTTTAGGCTTGATTAACTGAGGAGTTCACCGTGCATTTGAGTGTCCCCCGTACACCACATTAACGACGGCCTGTACTGACAAATTCCACCTGGGAGGACTCGCGAGCAAGAGTATCATACCAAATAGCGATGCCACAATACACTCAGATCAGCACAATATCGCAGCGTTACCAAATAATGGTGGACTGCTACCCAAGCTAGAAGTATCCAGTACTCAAATATATCTGTCAAAATACTGTATTATCATGTGCATTGCATATGTCCCGTCTGTGTTGCGACGCGACAGCCTTCCTGACTCCAACTATGCAGACTAGTATCTATACCCCAAGGACGCGCTCATACTATCGATTACGATTACGAAGCAGTGCGTCACCAAAATCCTAGTCGATCCAGCATTGCTTAATAAGAAAGATGAGAGATAATCTACATGGTCACACTACTGAGGTGCAAGCTGGGCTGCTGACCGTTGGAACAGTAGACTGGATTCGATCGACAATTCGTGGATCTGCAACTGGCGATCGTCAAACACCGCATATTTCCGTACAGCGACATATATCTAGAAATGACCTCAAGAAAATAAGAGAACCGCTGATATCGTAAACCTAACTTTTTGCGACAAGATGCAACGCTCGACAGCGTACCTTCATGGGAGCATACAGAATTAGATTGACATTGTACGGCGGTCCCTCTCACCGGACACAGCCGGAGGTACCAGAAAGTCTAGAGGAGCGCGATCAAGCGTGTGGGGCACTGGGAAATGAGGAGGCGAAGTATGTATATGCAGTCTGCAAGTTTCACATATGCTGACTCAATCTGACGATATCCTCATACGGCAGTGCGAGGAAGGTTGTCGTCGTTGTGGCTCCGCCGAGTCCACTTCACGGTGAAATGGCGGATAAACTAATACACCAGATCAGGGATGAAGTAATCCGGAATCAAAGGATAGATTCTGGTGTGCCGCCAGGTTCGTCGGGTGTTGAGGTTCTAATCCACCCCACTCACTTTCTTCAGCGACCCCGAATATTTCATTAGCTATATCGAATATTCCTTTTTAGTGACCAGACAACAATTTATTGCTATGGACGAGAAAAAGTCTGGCAAGCTCTGTGAAAATTACAACTTCACAGTCTAAACTTGATGGACACACTCAAGTATGAAGAGCCGGTGCAAGACCGTATCGGAACAAGGCCGAGAAGAAAGCTGTTCATGTGTGCGCAATTTCAATGCGGATTCAACTGTGCAGGAGCTTTTTCTGTTTTATGAAACAGCCAAAGATACCTGGGACTATTTGACACCCAACTTCGTTCTTGAGAGTGTAGCACTGAAAAGTCAGGCGATGCGCTCTATAGCACGGAACAGTCCTTAGTTAACGAAAACTTGCTTCGAATTTGCGCTGGTGCTGTCCATCAAAAGGGAGCGGCCCTTGACAACTGTTTCGGCCTCGCGACTTTTTGACAACTCGGTCTATAGCATGTACGCATTCGTCTACTTAAAGCAGTATATTGAGGCCGCGGGCGGCACCCGATATGATCCGTCGAGTGCTTGATGTTAGTATGATTGATTTATCAGTCGCAGAAGCGCACAGCAATTGCGCCTAGTGGGCAACACAAAGCTAGGAAACAGCGACCACTGCGGATGCTCGCTTTGGACGGCACCGTACTGCTTCCTCGCGATCAGGTTGTTTTGCTTCGCGCAACTCGAGCTTCGTGTGTTTGTACCCATCAGTCAGACAGTTCGGGGCCTTACAGGTGAGGAATTACAGATATGAGCAACAGAGAAGGATATTATGTACAAAGATAGGAGGTAATAGGAGATAACGGGATATGGCTGTGATATAAAGAGGAAATGCAATACCCTTCCAACTACAAACCCACAAATTGTTAGCCGACCAGAAACTCAAAAATGAGTGTCAGTCGCCTGCTTCAGTGCAGACTTTGCAACGTCACTATGAAACTTCAACCTAACACCTTACAAAACCTTATCATGCTTGTCCAAACCTATTACAACATTTTACAGAACTGCTACTTTATCACAAAATTCAACCTTTCGTAGGAATAAATAAGATCTCAAAAGCTGCCACTAACTTAACAGCAGCTGCCACGGCGAGTGCAACTTGACAATTCACTTTTCTTGCCGTCAATCCCCCGATTGAAGCTCCCGCGAATAGGGCCAGTATAAATGCGGCTCTCCTATTTCGAGGCCTATTGGCCAATTTGAAAAGGCTTTTATCCAAAAAGAGATCTATCATAGCACCGGTGATATTAACGGTGGGAATTTCAGCAATACCGAGTCCTCGACTTGTTGCGGCTTGAGCACCATAACTCATGGCTAATGGCACAAGCAGTCCGAGCGTCTTTGTATTGCTTGCCTCGAATCTCATGATAGATGTAAGTATGACGGCGACGACTATCAGCAAACTTTGAGCCATCAATGTTATGAATAACCACCATCGACGCTCATCGCCAAATAAATGACCAAGCTGGCCACTAATGGATATGCCTACACAAAAGCTCACCATAGCGATAACAGAATTCGGAGCGGAGATAGAGTCCATGTGTAGCTGCGAGACTGCAAGAGCAAGAAATGTCACGTTTCCTGTCATATTTGATACAAAAACATTAAAGAAGGCGTAAGTCGTTGCATCTATTATTCCAGTCGAAAATGAGAGCCAAACTAGGAGAAAATCTATATTCTTCGTCGATATGTCGTCCATCCAATATGAATAATTCATTACTAGAAGTATCGAAATTAGATTGATGATCCGGAGTAGACATGCAAGTTGAATTCGTCTCCAAATTATAAGGGCCTCGGACGAGTATTCCAAGTATTTATCTCACAGGGTTAGGGCAACTTAGTCTGGACCAAGCATCACTGCAATGTGGAGCGAGACCTTGGGACAACGCCGCACCGCCAAAGCAGAGTGGCAGCTCACAGATCGCACCCGCAATCATCATAACGCCTGAGTTATTCCACTCCCCTTAGCGGTCGGTACGAGCTGCTACTCCCGCTCCAGTCGGATAATACGTGATCAAGAAAAACCTACCTGTCTGAATTAAGATGGCTACTATATATGAAGAATTAGCTTTAAGGTATAGAACAATGCTAAGACAATGATAATGCGACTAAAGGACATACTATCGATCGTACTCTGAATGCTTTGACCTATAGGATGCTGTAAATGGCCCATAGCCGAAAATTGAATTTGACTATTGGCAGCAGAAGGATAATCACATATAGCTCAGATGATGCCGAGGAATCATACAGTTGAGGATGGGTATCATGCACACTACATTGCCTTTTGTTGTTGGGACAGGATTGTGCAGTATAGATATGCAGCTTTGTTGTCCTCAAGTATAGTCGATAGTATATTACTGCTCCCGTTCAAATTTCAGCTTCGCAACATTCTGCACAGCTGCATCTTGTATGCTAAACCAGTAGATCTACATGTGTTTTAGGGATCGCATTCTCATCACTCGACATAGATAGCTGATCTCTTTCTTTTTCAGGGCAATAACTTCAGCCATCGACAATCCAGGGTCCTTCGTATCGATTCGGAGCTGAGGACCTCGATCGAGACGTAAACACCATATTGCGTCTATCTGAAGGATTAGTTCTGTGCACAATATACCATTCCGCCATGGAAATTATAAGACAGAGGCGATTTCCGCTAGAACTTACTCTTCTCGATTACGGGTATACAACCCCAAATCGCTCTCAGACGTGGATACAATCATTAAATAATTTCGATAAATTAGAGGAGCTCTCGAGTTTTGTCCCCGATTGGCGGTTCATTTCAAATAGATTTGGGATCTTTAAATTGTTTCGAGGTTGCAAGGAGCTACTCCAGTCGGATCTATAATCTAGCATGACATTGCATGCCGGTCTCAGCAATCGAAGATTCTAATGGAGACAGTACTGGACTGGACGAAGTAATCGAGAAATGTTGATTCCTATGAAGGCTAAGTGCCGGGAAGGACTATCTACGTAGGGAAGCATAGCCCAGAAAGCAAAGGTATTTGAAAAAGACAGTTTATAGCCTGAGATATAGGTATATCGAGAATAGCTGCTAATGCTAATCTATAGTTACTGAAGCACGATGTTCGTTTTCCGTGGTAGGACACGTGTGAGGATCTGGTTTCGAATCGGAGGTGAGGAACCAAAGAGCTTGCAAAAGTCAACTATAAGTAGCTGTTTGTTTTAGAATATATTCAGATGAGCAGAGGAGCTCGAACGGCCTGTATTTATATTCGTCTCTTCCAGTCCTTGCCATCGGTGCCTATGTACAACAAGAAGTACCAACCTTCCGACTCAAACACAAGAAGAACGCAAACAAATATAATGACTATGAAGAACGGGACGGAGCGGAACGGAGCGTAGCGGAAAAAAGCGGAAGAATCGGGTGGCCGCGCTTGACGTGCGGCTCATGCCGCTTACGTCACGATAGATTCCTGCCTGACACGCGTCGTTGACACCACACATTTCGTTCTGCGTCGATGAACGTGTTGTTTGTTTACTTCGCGGTTGATTTAAGAAAATAAGTAAACAACAACTTCTAGAACTATGTTGACTGACAGTTTAATATATCAATGACCCTAACCCTTGATGCTTGAAAACGGATCGGACGGTTTTCAAGTTAACTTATTATTAATAACTTGCATCATCTTCTGTGTATTATCTCGTTACTACCGGATATATAGACATTGTCGTCACTGAAAGCATAGCTTGGCCATTCAACAAAATGTGCGATTACAAAACCAAGGTTCCATTTCTAAAAATTTACAACTACGGGAGGCAGCGCATCTTTATAATGATCTACTGCCATCAAAGAAGCCTCAACGAATCCACACCTATGGGGCATATATCAAGGAATGTCTCGTTATAGCAATACAATGGAATCAATATATATCATAGCGACATAAGCAGTCACTTACGGCCGAAATGCTGCCAGTGATCATTTACTTGATGACTGATCATAAAAGACCGTTACCTGTATTGCTCCGCTATAATTTTGGTACGACCCGCTGTTGCAGACCGGAGTGCCCAAAGAATAACCGGAATTCTGGTTTTGAGTATCAGCCCAGCAATCAGCCCCCTCAAATACAGAATCATGCTGATGCGCGACAAAGGAAGCCACAGCACTGTCTGACGAAATATTCGGATCATAGATATCGACTTGCATGGAAAGCCCACCATAATAATACCCAAGTACGCTGCTACTCATATAGGAATACACCGTTGGGCTAGCGTTGCCTCTATTTTCACCTTCTACCATACTCAGGACAATATTGAGGGGATTGTAGGTCTGATTAGACACGGTCACGTTCAGATAATTGCTGCAGTCGGGTTGGTAATTACAATAGGCTTGAGCGAACGTCCATCCATTTGCTGAATGAAAATAATCCCACCCATCGGCACCTGCCGCGAAGCAGGCATTCATTGTGGCATCAGTCGGGTAATCGCTCCAGTCAGCGGCAGTGGCGATCCAGTAATGCGTATAGGTGCCGTCTCCGTTTGATTCAACCCTCTGTACCAGAGGCGAAACGCCGCTGAACTCGTCGGCGTTGTTTTGTTGCCAGCTGTAAATCTGATACTTCGCTGGCATCAACATTTGCATGATCGAGACTGTAAATCCGGGAGTGGATGCCGTTACAAGTTTGGGAGTCAGATCAGGTGGCCATGCCAATGAGTCAGCCCCTGTGGAGTTTATTAACGCAAACGTCATGGAAAGCTTGCCCCAGTCAGACAGAATGGCAGTCTCCATAGCGCCGGTTGCAGTTAGAAGATTGTCAAATTGAGTGCTTAACGTGGTCCAAAGCTCGCCGACCTCGACCTCGAATGGATTGGCTGAAATCTGCCCAGCCCCTTCAGCAGCGACACCGATGTTGATACCGGCCTGGACGATATTTCCCAAAACAGCAAAAGCATTCACTGCAGCGCCACCGCCTGGTATGGCCTCGAGTACCGTGTAGAGAACGCCAGATATGACCGAAAGGACGACACCTCCTATGTGGGGCCCGTCGTTTGTAATTCCGGCATCGGAGATCAGACCCTCAACCAGTGCAAGCTGACCGGTGAATGCTTCATTATGATATGAGGAATAATTCGTAAACAAGGTCTGCACAGCAGACACAGCCTTAAGTTCCGCCTCCAATTGATTTGAGACCTGGGTCCAATCATCCAAGGATATCGTTCCAGGTCTATAAAGTCCGTAGATCTGTATGATCCAATCGCTATAGTTGGCAGTGAGGTCCGTATTTGTGTACGTTGCCCGAAGGTCACCTAGGAAGTCACCACTTTCGACCAATTGCTGATTGATGTAGCTGTAGGCAGCCAGTTGATCTGAATTAGCCTGGAATGCTGGAAATGGCATTGGACCAGTGGTCAGAATGGAGCCAATGGCATTGGGGGGCAGCGTCGAAAAGAGTTGTCCTGAAAGTCCTTGGCCGAGATCGGAGGTGACCAGATAGGAACTCTGCGTGGGTTGGTTGCCCGAAACGGTAAGATAACGCCCAGTGCCAGAGTTTTGGTAAAGCCCGTCGGGTTGTGGAACCCACAATTCGTCGCCAATTGCTGGCATGCCCTGTGTTTGAACATTGACGTAGTTGGTACCGTCGCCGAGTGGATCACCAAGTCCCAGCACAAGTTGTTCCCCCGTATAGTTGAGGACGCGTCCATCGGGAATAATCATCCACTTTTGGGTTCCCGAGCCTGGGACTTGTTCGACAATCACGACCTGCGTTCCCGATGACGCGGTGCCATTTTGCAGATCGAGTACTAGACTTGTTCTGTCGCTGCTGAGTGCACTCTGGATAATACTCCACT
The DNA here is from genome assembly GCA_030568215.1 of Lipomyces kockii. Classification (NCBI taxonomy): domain Eukaryota; kingdom Fungi; phylum Ascomycota; class Lipomycetes; order Lipomycetales; family Lipomycetaceae; genus Lipomyces; species Lipomyces kockii. The sequence continues at coordinate 14,072 of JAJLTN010000022.1, forward strand.
GAGGAACAGCAGCCGACGGCGCGGAGAAGTACGGAGCAAATTGCCAGTATTGATTTTCCGGTGTCTCATCGCCTGACGGCGCGTCAACGACCACAACATTCCAGCCGGTAGAAGGCTGGCCAGTGGTCGCAGTCATCACCGCTTTGGTCGAACTGTTCTGGAGCATTCCATTCACGATCATCCATTGTTGGGTAGGATCGTCATCGGACAACTCGCATAAAACAGCGTAGGGGGGATCAGAGCCGTCGAAGCCAATAACGAGCTGATCATTCAGTTGGCTGACGATGTGGCCTTCGCTATCCATGGTCCAGAGCTCATTGTCCCGACCTCCGGACCAGGGATACAAAATAACATGAGTTCCGGCTTCTGCCACATAGCCTTCAACATTTAATCCGTAGGAACCATCTCCAAACGAATAACCGCCATTGCTCATGCCACTCCAGATAAACGATGCCATCTGTTTCGTCTTTCAGAGGAAATGAACCGCGCGGGATCGGGATGGGACAAGTTAAATGAAAGGACAGAACGATGAAACATAAAGTCATTGATTGGAGATGGAAGCTTAATCAAGTGACAAGTAAGACTTATGCAAGGAATCAGACCGTTGTCACATATGTGACGTAATTCTGCGCTTAGAAGCGTCTGATGACTTTGTCTGCATTTTATATTCGAGGGATGATTGGTTATGTGATGCGACCCCGCAAAAAGTCAACACAGGCAATGTTCACCACCACGTGGTCCGTGAGCCGCACATCCTATCCCGAACAAGTGATCAGCTGGAAATGGCAAGGCTCTGGTTCCACAAACAAATGACAAGCGGACGGTGCAGCTTGGGTCGGGTTCCCTTGTGTACACAGGAATTAGGGTCTAATGGCAGCACCTCACGAAAGAACGATGCTGCAAAAGTCCAATAATTGCTAACAGCGTCTTTGCACATGACCCAAACTTGCCAACACGTTACTTCATTGAGAAACTTGGAAATTTTAAAAAATATGCTGGCTGCCATTTGCTTCATGCCTAGAGAGATATTCCCGCGCACCAGCCCAAATAAGCTGGCATATGCTTCTTGCCTAGAGATATTTTCCCAAGCATCAGCCAAAATCATCTTTTCGAGCCCAAGGCTGGAGTTTCGCGGAGAGCACGAGGGCTAGTGACTGTGGTCAGTATCCCAGCAGTGCTGTTGCATGCCAAATACGGATACCTATAATATAGCTCTGGATTACACACGCACATCGAAGTTATACTTCTGATCCTCTGAAATATTTCTCGCCGATCTTACCTTAGACCGGCATTCCTCCAGTTCCAAATACTGATAGTAATGGAGATGCATGTCCAATCGCTGTTCCTGTCTAGGCTGTCTTTCAACAGGCGAAGCTCTGTTGTAGTCAGAAAGACGCGGACATATCCGTGGACAACAGAACTGATTCGTACTCGATACCTCAAAAAGTTGACGAACTAGTGAATTCACAGGAAGTAATACGGTCTTCCGCGGTGCGCGTCTGACGGTGCCGCTGAGACCAGACTATTCTGCGTGATCTCGCACGCAAAAAGATTGGCGGGAGTTCCACGCCGATTCACTAACAATTGTATCCATCTTTAGGGCTGGACACGATACGATATCGCCGGGTTTTGCCCATATCGCATATCGTATCGCCGGTCAGAAAAGTCTGGCGATATTATTGCCTATTTAATCGCCTCCTTGGCGATAAAGCGCGCAGATAACGTAGGCTGAAAATTCTGCTTCAGCCTTCCTGCCAAAGCTCTCTGCCAGTAGCCTGAACAATCCTAGATCAACCCATTAGCAGCACGCGATTACCTTGCAATTTCAGCATCAGAAGTTGCTGTTGAGAGGGTGTTTAATAAAGGACGTGGGTCTCAGAAGAAGACAATGAGGATACTAATGTTGATGAGAGATGAATATGGCTCTGGGGATACGTGGTAGATAGGTGCCTGATGTAGTAAGAGTGAAAGAAAAGGAGTCTCGTATTGTTCATCATCTTGATCTAATTCAGCTGCAACATGTGCTAGGGAACCAAACTTTCACTATTCGGCCTTATTAGAGCCCGATTCCTTACCCTGATGAGGAGCGGCAACAAAGGCGATAGTATCGCCTTGATGAATATCGTATCGTATCGCCTTAGTTGATACTCTGGCGACAATATCGCCAGGAATTTTCCTCTGGCGATATCGTGTCCAGCCCTATCCATCTTTCAGAAAGAAGCACAGGAAAACGTTCATGAAAGAAATAGTCTTGGATCTTCATGAGACGCCAATCGTACGATTTTGAGGGCTTGGAACCGCGAGCCGCATGGTTTAGGGTAGGAGGTCCGTCGTCGGTCTACAAGCTCGGACGTTGACACACACGCGCCAGCCCCTTTAGGGCAACACTGACTGAGTTCTTACGCTTAGCGTCGTCTCAACTGTGACAAGCTTCCCCAATCCCCACTCGCCTACATCTCCTCACAACGAGTTGGCAAGATTTCAGGATGGTTGCATTTCGGTTGCCGCACTTCATGAGACATTGGTGGCCGTACTTTACGAGCTACGGAGGCAACAAATTCTCCGGCGTTGTTGCATTCTTTGCAAATCTTGATCATGCTCTCGTTCGAGATCGACGAGTAGGCGGACTACTGCACCCGTCAGCGACCTATCAGATGAGTCGACACAGCCTTAGGATGAACGCTACACCGGAAACTGAGTCCACAGTCGACATGTCCAATGCGATGCCAATTTATCCGCCAAGTTCTCTGTCGAACGACGGGAATGGTCGATCGGCCTATGATAAAGCGCTTCATCTTTTGAAGATCAATCCACCAGAAAACCGACTAGATATTCACTTGTCTTATTCTCAGTACTTGAAATTGCGGGCGGAAGCGAATATTCCAGAGGACCAGAAGTATTAATTGTCTAGATGAATTAAACTAAATCGAGCGGAATGGCTGACGATTGGAGCAGGTATCCCCGCTTGTCGTACAATAGTCTAGAGCAGATAGCGACTGTGATGACTAGCCAAAGAGCACTCCATGAAGGTGCTGCGGCTAAGCTCAGACATGAGATCATTAACTCAGTCCAGGAATATCTCTCGATTCACAAGCCTGACGAAACAAGCCGAATTGTCGACTTCGGGTCTACCACCAAGAGGAGCATTTATGGCAAGTATTCCAAGAGCTCGAAAGATCCCGATGGTTCATTCATGTATGAGGATGACGATAAAGGACCTCTCCTGCGTGTGGCGATTGAAGTCGGATTTAGTGAGGACTACCCTGGCCTTCGTCGTGATAAGGATATATGGATCCAAGGTCACAATGCGAAAGTTGTAATATTGGTGTGCGTTAGGGAATCACCTCGGTTTAAAAATCCTAAGATTGCGTATGAGGATATCGACGATGTCAACTTGGAATTGGCAAGAATGGGACAAAACGTGGCTAAAGCGCGACGAAGGAGCTTGGAACAAGGTGCGTATGGTCCAATGGAATACCGCAATCACAGGTGGTTCGGGAAGTTGGATGAGGCATTCATTGAAGTTTGGCGAGCCGAGAGGAAGCGCCCTTTCAGAACGGTGAGTAACATCTTCTGGGTGACCTTATGAAGTCTGTTCTGCTCACCGCGAATGTAGGTGCTGATTGAAAATGGGCACCGCAAGGTCCATCTCCCTACAACAATGGGACTTAAAGTATGTGATTTTCTGTCAGAAGCTGCATGGGCTGTGGCGGACATCCCGGATAGTGATGTCCGCTTAGACTTAGATCGTTACTTGCAGAGCCTCCTGTCTTCTGTGGAAGGGACTGCAGTGGAACGCTTTGCCGACTTCATTGTTTTGAGCTAATTTTCCATGCGGCCGGAGTACGCTTGCTCTGCGTTGCAATTTCCGCAACAAGCATTGAGAATGGCAAAGGAATCACATACGATTCATCTCTTGTTAGCTGTGTTGGCATATTGCGAAGTAGCTTGTGATTGTTTTAGCAGGTGTCAGGATCCCGCTTTGAGGGGATAAATAATATATGGTTCTTCGAAAACGTAATATATTTTTAAATTTAGTAAATAGTTATTTAATAGATTCACCTCAACCTTCAAATATTTCTTATGGAATTTTGGTTCACTATTCAGCAGTCGGTATCAATATATGTCATATGGCATTTTTCAACACTAAGTGCTGGGCAGCCTGGAAAAAGAAGATAACGATGCCACTAAATGCTATTACCGCTGACAAACCCGACGTCGGCAAGGTAAATTGTACTTCACCCACCAGGCAAGGTAATGTCGCTTTATGTGCCATCTGTAAGCGAACGCAGCGAAAAGTCCGGGAGTGTAATACGAGAGGTTGTATGGCCCGCCCACCTGTTCAAGGTTACCTGTTCACTCGACTGATTATGAGGACTGGATGCACATTTCAAATGGCACAACTAACTGCGATTGTTCGGTGGGTCTGCGCTCAAGGAGGAGAACTCACCCTTGGCGCGAATGCTGCCTGACAGTTGACGGGCACCCAGCGGCAGTTTCCAGCACGGACAGGTGGCAGGCAACTCATTTTGGGCTCTCTGGCATGTAGCCTTGATGTCGTTGTTATGCATGTAATGTACGCATTTGTTTTGGCACTGCTGATGGGCTTGTCGGAGGACGAAAGCTCCAAGAGGTAAGGGTTGACAAGTTACGTGTTTCTCGACTCAAAGCCACGGAAAACTAGTACCGGAAGGAAGATGATAGCCGGCAGACTTGATTTGCATAACGTAAAGTATTCGATGACTGAAGCTAACAACGTTAGAGAATGTGAGGGTCTGAATCAGGCTCAGGGACTCTAAAAAGAAAGAGGCGAGAATATCTGGCATACGACAAGAATACTCAAGGAGCGAGTTGAACATTGTAAGTTTGAGAAGTCTTGTGTAGGGGTGTTCACGAATAAAAATTTCGTCGTATTCGTAAGATATCTGGTATTCGTAACGAATAAAATCCGAAACGTCGAATACGAATAACGAATATTATTCGTAAATCGATGTCGAGGCTAGTGTAGTAAGTAAACTTTATTTCTGTCAGCCATTCCGGGTTTATCACGCGTCGTTGAACGCGTCTTTTATTCCAATTTTCGTCTTGCGTTCCCTGGAAGTTATTCCTATCCATAACATGTCAGACACTGATTGTGAAATCTCTTCTGTCAGTTGGACCGATGAATTGTCCGTCGGCTTATCCAAACGGGCTCGGCGCTCTCAGAGAATCGACTGTCACTCAATGACAGCAGTGACGAGGAGGCGGCCCCGGAAGACCGGACTGCGAAGAATACTCGGTTGAATCTGCCACTGGAGGATAGTGAACTAATTACATCCAATAATTGATTCAAGACTCAAATGCTCCTACAGACTCTCCCGTTGCAGATACTAGAGACCCTTGCGAGACAGAAAGTTGATGCTATTGAGGGATGCTTATAGAAGAGATTTGCCTGTAATGAGTGATATTTTTTGTACTAGTATTTAATTTTACGAATATTACGAATAATCTACGAATAAAATTCGTTTATTCGTATTCGCATTAGTAAGCAAGATATTTTCAATTATTCGTATTCGAATTACGAATATTCGTACGACTACGAATATATTCGTTATTCGTGAACACCCCTAGTCTTGTGATTAAAATTTTGCGGAGTCACCTGAACTTGCCGGATTCGATGCTTAACTATGAGAAATATTGAGTATGACACAATCAGATACATACGCCACTGCTATCCTGTGCCAAGCAATAACTCTAGCTGTCCTGCCCGGTTTACTATTGTCGCCATGGTAGAGTACTAAATGCCAAGGGAATTGACCTCTAGAGGCTAAAATCCTCTATCTATCTGCATTTATGTCTGGTAAACGATTCGAAAGTACTACAGGGGCAAGAAGATCGAGAGATCCGAGATCTGTTAGGTGCCAGATACCTGAGACCATTGTTTCGGCAGACGCTGCTCCTGATGAAGAAAATCTGCCGGCCTGCCGGCCTGCCGACCTTGATCGGGGATAGTATGAGCAAACTGAAGAGGTTGACTATATAGTATAGTCGTCGATATAATACCGGCAAAACCGGCAAATCGTCAACGGAAACAGCCCTATGCACAATTACCATGCTCAAAATCCTGCGGCCCTAAATGTTCGACATCGCACTGGGATGTAGTGATCTGCAATGATTTGCGAAGTAGCGCCGCAATAACATCCAGACACCACGAGCACACCCACCAAATACGTCTCCACCTGACGTCAAGGCGCTGTGGAGAAAATGCACGATGCATGCCGAGTCTGAACCGGGAGCAGTGTCTGTAACTAAGCCTAGCCCCGTCTTGCGCTCAGAACTGAAGGATTCATCAAATGCATGCCACGTCACCATAGACATCGCTAGGGGTTGACATCTGAGTAGAGTTAGTAGACGGTTCCGAGGTTTGAGTTTATGCATGAAGGCGTTTTTTACCACATCTCGACTGTGTAAACGACACATCTCGCACACGGGGCTATCCTTATCTGCTCTCGTGAGCGGTCGTCGTCGTTGCTGGAGTAGTTCGGTGTACAAGTTGAAAGAGACCAAGAATGGTTGGCGCTTTGAGTTTGCGCAATGGATAAAAATGCGGGGTAAGATGCTATTCGATTTGTCGTACGTAGAGAGTGCTGGCCGCAACTTCTCCTACTTCAGAGTCGGAGTAATTCAAGACTATTGTCTGAGAAATAGGAAGCCATGGTTATTCAAGATAGGTTTATTATTATTATTATGTTTTGCCTTACATTACCGATCGAGGACGTGATTCCCGTATAATACGATTTCGAGCCCGACTCTGCTCCCTGACATTTCTTAATCTCGCATCTCGCGGCTACACTTTCCCGCTCCCTCTATTTGTGAGATGGCCCATATAAGTCTGATTGATGGTGACGGTGCTTCCCGCTAGCCAGGCCCATGGGGACAGTCACAGACGACCTCTTCTAGTGAAAGCATTGCACGATGTAGTTGTGACGATGCTGGGACCCTAACCTGATGTACGGCGATGTGACCCTAACCTGATGTACGGCGATGTGACCCTAACCTGATGGTCTTCAAGGTGACAGCCGTAACTAACTTCTGCTAAGCTTTGGGAAGGGTTGGGACGAATTCACCCAATGCACCGCCAAGCTTACTATTGAAGTGGAAACCCAGAGTGGACTCACAACGCGCGGCTGCGTTTTCCTAACTACTTTCGGATCCAGATATAGATTTGCAATCGTAAATATTAAGGTTACAGTTTGGTCAAGCACCCGTAAGCATAAAAATCCAAGGGCTAGGGTTCAACGCAAAACTGTGCGATCAAGGCTGCCAGAAGAAACGTATTGCCCATAGTTGCCAATCGACCCGACTGCCAGCACGCACACTTCCCTTCCAGCATTTACAAGGCGGACTAGCGGTAATGGCGTAGATTGCCAACGTCTACACAATCTCGGCGGTTGTGGGACTCAGTAGCGCACTCTGGGGGTCTGGATGCCTCGTCCATGGTGGTCATTATTGGAACGCACAAGTACAAGGATTACTACGCCAATCCGTTGGAGATGCGGCAGGGCGACAATATCAATATCAATAGAAAATTAGAAATTGAAATTTATTCCCAGCCAAGTCTTGTCATCCAAATCTTAATAATACACTTTCCGTGCGCCACTTACTAGCTTACGCCAAGCTTTAAAAAATTTCAACCTGCTGCTCCATCTTGTATATTTTTCAAGTTTTTCGAATCGTGGCCTTTCGCAGACCATGTATGACTCCAGTAAGTGATGAAATAGCTACCCCAGTGATCAGCTGCAATGACAAGTTTGCATCTTTCTCTGTCGTAATTCTCACTGTTGACGCTGCAGAGATCTCTAAACGCATTTCCATCACGTTCCCAGGAATAGGGATATACATCGTAGAATGGAAGCACTTCTACGGCATGCTTCATCCAGTCCTGTGGTCCGAACACATCTGCCATGGGACTCGTGCTCAAGCGTTGAACAAGCTCATCCGAGTCTGTATATTTCTCGCGATATAAATTAATGCGTTGCCTGAGAGCTATAGGACCTGTAAGGGCTTCGGCCTTAACTTTAGCGGGGTCGCCTTGTTTAAGCTTCTCAATTACTCCCTCCAATGTCAGGAGAAAGAAAGGGTGGCCAGGAGTAGCAGCCATCCATGCATTCGGGATGGAATGGTCAAAGCGCTCATCTGTCCCCATTCGGCCAAAGAATGCCTTCCGCTCGTCCGGTGCTTTTGAGCTACTATGGTAGGACCCGTCGTAGGAAGATGAGTACGGAACAGTGCTCACGTTGTAGGTTTTGAAAAGCTCGTTTGCGGGACGCAAACATTCGACGTCAAGGTCTGCGTACATCCTATGAGAATAGCATTGGAATCAGCACGTTGTGACAATTGGCAGACTCAACACTTACCCGCCGTAAAGATACATGTACATATTGCGAACTAGATCCGCGCGATATATCTCTCCTGGCAGTTTCTCATAATACTCCAGAAACCAGGGGAAGTACTTCTTGACCAAGTTCAAATTATCCTCGTCGGTCCACAGGACCCATTGCCAGTCTGGGTTTTGTTCCCGGCATGAGCGACTCCATACCTCAAACTTGGCGGGCAAATCGGTCGAAGACCAGCTCTGGTGTATAAGTTTCGGTACAACGCCAAAGTTCTTAGCTAGGGGACTGGACAGGACATCCTGCGTGCGTAACTGAGCTGCCTGGCTGTGATGATCGAAGCCTTTAGAAGCAGATGTTAAGACGACTAGTGAACCAATTAAGACGACAACAATAGTAACTCCAACTACTCTTTTTAGAGGAGAAGACAGAGAAGAAAGAATCATATTGTTCGCGTAAGTCAAGCGAGCAAGGCTCAGAGAGTTGGGAGGGTCCTAAGTCATCGACTGATCCTTAAAGAGTTGGTGCAACTAGTCGAATTGGGAGATAACTCGACGGAAGCAATTGGAAACGAAGCGAAGATAAAAATAATGAGTGAAGCAGAGCCCATTATGACAGTGTCGGATCTCGCGGAAGATAGTTTTGCGCTAAACAAAAAAAAATCTTATTACAACGGAGCAAAGAGAAACAACAAAAACAACGCCACTAACCCCGTGAAAATCATTCGTGCTGCAGTTCAACAGTGCGAATGGCTTGTCTTGGATTCTGCAAATAACGAGCGCGGCGCCCTTTCCATTTGGCGAGACAATGAACTTTTGCCACTAAAAAATTATTGTGAGGTATTTTTCATTGTTTCGACGATCACGGCGAATGTCAAAGCCCTGACTTTCTCAGCCACAGCGTCAAGGCCGTGGGCGTCGTTTCGGGCCTACTCGGATAGCAGGTAAGATAGTACCTTAGCCACTGCGGGTGTTTCATCGCTGAGAATAGTATCAGCCAGTAGTGGCGCCACTTATTTCGTACGCAGTGCATATAACCCTAACTTTCCTCAATTGGCACCTTAAGTGCGCAAGAATCTTTGTTCTTCTCATGATTCTGTTAAGCGTGTTACTACAGAAAACGTTTCATACATAACCTGTCTTTTCCAAATCTGTCCAGATTATAGCAGCTCTCTACGGCCAAAACTTTCACATAAACCTTCGTCATAAATACCAGTCCAACAACAGCAGGATCTTCGCCTCAACTGTCATGGCTCACAGGTCATATGCGATCACACATCTTATCCAAATCGCTACTTTCATGTCGTACCCAAAGGACCGAAACTTCCGGACTATACTTATTCAGATAAGCCATCCTTTTCGCCATCGCTTTCGCCAGGAGGGGTGTTCGGCCTCTCATACTTTGTCTAGTTTGTTATGTCCCTTGCCTGAGAAATGTTTGACTACGTCTCCATCTGGTACTGGTACGATTAGTGCAGGGCTCACTTCGTACATTGGCATCGACGTCCGTGCCTTGGTATTGCCCCTGCCCAGGGCGCACGTGCTCTCTTAACAACAATTCGCGCACCTTCTGAACTCAATTTGTGCGGCTCAATTGATGCGGCTCAATCGAACGTGGCAATGCTCCTCACCCGCTTACTACTAGTCTAGACGCTGCTATCCTTACTGCGTGCTCCGGGAACCTCATATATAGTAGAAGCGTCTCATAGGTAGCAACTGGCAGGGATATAATGAATTCATAAGGGCAACTAAAGCTGGGCACGAGCGGTGCAGGAATGATCCGTGCCACATAACTATGGCCGAGACCCAATTAAAGTTCGACTTGGAGTGGCCCCAGCACGCCATCACTAGAAAGTGTTCCAGTTTATGCGCGCGTTTCCATATCCAATTTGAACTCAATAATGTAAGGTGCACTTTCCCTATTCCAGAACGGGACTATAATCCTAAGAGGTGAGGTGACAATCGTGCTATTAAATGCAACCTTGGACCCTGTCAATGCCATTGTATTGTCTCTGCACAGTCTGCTGGTGGTTGCATCGTGTACCAGGTACGGATCACAGAATATTTCAGGCTGACTGCAATAATGGCATCGTGATAGAACCCCAACTAGAGGTTTGTAAGTTACGACGACCAAGCGTTATAGATAAGCCTCATGGAAAGCCATGTCTGGGAGCCTGAGACACAATATATAAATAAGCCAACTACCATTATTATTATTCATGCCTTACATTTCATATCAAGACAACGGTCAGAATGCACCGCCGCATTTTAATTCTTCCGCTTGCACTCCAATAGTACGCTTTGTTCTGTTGGGGCTAGTATCATAGCTACTTTCCACTGCATTGTTGGTAATTGCTTGACTTCCTGCAGCACGTGATCTACCCAGATTCGTGCATCATCAATTCACAGTAATTACCCTCGACACACAGAGGTGCGCTCTCCCGTATCTCTCGAGAGCAGATAGCCAAAGAGAGAGTATTTTAAAATATATTATCCTATGTGCAGAGGAGCTGGGACGGACTCTTCCTAATCCGATTTCTTCCAGCCCTTGCCATCGGCGTTCATGTACAAAGATGTATAAGGCTACTACACTTGCCTGGCGCATTACTGCGATCCTGAAAATGCGCCGGTTATATGTCTAGTGCAATAATTGTTGTGAATTCTAGAAATAAGAACAGCGAGAATGTCACTCACACCGCCCGAGGATTCTTCTTGCTTGCTTCTTCAGCCTGCTGTCGAAAGAACGCGCCTTCTTCCGGTACGGCATCGACAGGATCGCAGCCACTGCTGTCTCTTATTTCGCGAATCCGCTCTAAGAACCAGAATGACGAAAACGGCTTATCGTCGCCCTCCAGCTGCTTCTTTCCTAGTCTAACGTTGTTAGACAAGCCGCAGTATCCAGGGCGATATCTGAACTGCACACACTCGTCCCATTCCCGACACAACGTACTGCAATTTTCGTACGAGTCATAATCAGGAATTGGAGGCTTTGGAGCATTTGGGTGCTGTTTCCGCCATTCGTCGTCCCGCTCTATTTGTTTTGGGTTCAAGCTCTGTGGATATTCCCGGATGTCGGCTAAGTTATCCCAATTATCTCGGCCGCCGTCTTGAAGATAAGGCATGATGAACTCATGATAGACGTCCTTGAACAAAATAGGCTGATCTCGTGGGAACTGTTGCTCAAACTGGTACAATTGCGCGATATCGTGAGGCGTCACGTGATGAAACGTGGTAATCTCTTCGCACCAATTTTGTTTGTTGTGCCGCACATTAGAAGGAACGTCGGCCTGATCCTCACAGCAAAAGCCGCCTTGGAACCGCCAAGACACATAGGGATAATTGTCCCTAGACAAAACGGGCAAGACTCCTCGATCTTTAAATGCATGAGCGAGGACACCATCACCGCAACAACGATTTTTCGCGTAAACTTCGTATGCACTTCCCAACTCCGGTTCCTTGCCAAACGTGCTCCTGACAAGAGCACCAGACATAACCACGCCCGACCCACCATGCACAAACGGCGAATTTCGATTCTCATAAGTCACCGATCCCATGTATAGTAAATCTTCGTGATTAATTGACGACAACCATCTCATCATATTCGGCCACAGTATATAAGTATCTGCGTCCATAAAGATGTACCACTTGGCGGTTGGAAATGCGCGGTATCCGTGGGCTACCATAGGTACATTCTTGTATTTGTCCAAATTCCAAGCACCCTTAATGTCGGCCTCCCACAGTTCAATATTAGCGTGTTCGGAGAGTAGTGCTTTCTGTTGGCGATAGGTCTTGTACTGCGGTGATTCCATTGTAATTTGCCCTGTCTGATTGAGAATATCGACTACAGGGATACCAGCGACCACGTCAGGCGCGTCAGAATAAATCGCAAAATGTGGCAACTGCGGTAAGGTTGTTGCAATGTGAATTGGAAACCTTTGCCATAGAACGGAGGCACCGGTCTTGATCATCAGGAATACATCCTCGGTGCCAGGAACGTATGACGTCTCGTATCCATTCGCGTAAATGCCGTGTCCATGAGTATATGTCGAGTTAAACGTCTCAGATTCTTCACAGACCGGCTTGTCGTATGTTACATATGGAAGCGAGTCCTTTATATTTTGAATGTCAACGTTGCGGATTGACGACGTCCACACGTAAATAATGGTACCGATCAAGCCGACAATGGATATCGGCACAAGTACTGCAACTAGCTTTCGAGGAACTATTACGTTAGATAATTAGTTAGCAATATAGATATATATCAACTGATGTCGTGAATCAGGCATTTGTGGGCACATATCCAGCCCCGTTGTCGCCTTTTTCCCGTCAAATTCAGATGCACTCACGGCGTACTCGGTCGATCAACCGCATATTCTACACTTGGAAAAATATGGTTGATAAAAACTATGTGCGAGAGCTGATGACTTTCTAGAACTTATGCTACCTGCTCCGCAATGGGAGACAACGGGATAAATGTACAGCCGTGCGTTGGGGGTTGCCGTGCAGTCATGGCGAACACAGCGTGGCAATGCACCGCCGCACGTGTTTGGCCTAGCAAGATTGTGATTTACCTCTCATGGATCTGCTGTGGCAAGCCGGGTAACTAGGTTAGGCTTGCGGGTTCATCATCAATCGCAGTCCGGGTGACAGGCTTATTGAAGCTCGATATCGTGCAGAGAATGTTTCAGGCGACTGAAACAGGACCGAATAGTAAAGAGCCGCACGAGGAGAGGCAAAATTCCAACTCTATTCGGTGCCTCGCCACGCGCGAGATTATTTCCAAAAGTTACTCGTGTCAGGGGCCATGTTCAAGCTTATCTAGTTTGTGAGAGGGTTAAGGGCAGAACCTATACATATACGCGAACGAACGAAGATTGTCTGGGCAAACGCATAAAATTGTCGGGACGACGAAAAATGGGGTAACAGATTTTGACGGCAGGAAAATTGGAGTGACACTTTTGATTCTCGACTGAGCAACTGCCAGGCATGGAAGTATAGACAACGGCCATGGGGGAGCGCTGGCTCAGGACCGCACGCTTAGTATTGGCACTGCGAACTCCCGCAAAGGAATGCACTCGAGTCACCGTAGTTCGCTAGAAATTGTGATATTTTTTAATTGTTATATCTGGAAACCTCAGGGTGATGCGAGCATCTAGAAATCTGCCAATGTAGTTATGTGCGGCCGAAATCGAGCCCCAGCAATCCGGATACCCTTTCGAACTTACACGACTGAAACATCCGGCCAGGCAGCTGGCGTCGTGACCGTTCCTGTCTGCGGCACAGAAGAGGCATGGAACAATCGGCGGGAGGGAGAGATGATGTCATTTGATGCTAGACGGGATGGAGGACAAGATCGTTGCGGAATACCGAGAAAACTCCATATTCATTGCGGCCCACTAATGATATTGCAGGCAAAAGTCCTTAGAAAGACTTTCTAATCAAGAATAGCTGTACTGCCGGAATCACACTTATGCAATAACTCGACAGGTCCGCGTAGCACTATATCTCTTTTGCTCCTTGTCTTAGTGTCTATAAAGATTCAGCTTAGTGGCGAATCACGAACTCTGCTGTGACGTGGTCACTACTGTAAAATAGTACTCCAGCAAGGCAACGACGCTAATTTCCACCGTCTGAAATGTTATGTCCCGTAGTCGTCGAGGGGAATTACACCAGCTTCAATGGCATGTTGAACGGCAGGATACACCGCTTTTGCAAAGTTGCTCTTACGTGACAGGACATACTGCAACGTGATTTTTTCAAAATCCTGCAACGGATTGTCGAGATCAATATTCTTAAACGCATGTAGAGCATACGAACTCGAATAATCCTTTTCCCATTCCTCTCTCGAAGACACCCTTGCCGCTTCCCAGAGCATCTCTGCATCTGCCGTGGTCAGGACCGGCCTATGCGGATCTGCAGCCCCGGAATGCGGAGCCTGCGCATTATAATGGGAACCGAAAAGAGATTGGGCGTCATCTCGCTCCCAACTGCTGGGGGCGAGCGCATATCGTTCGAGGATGAGAACTTCGTGCGGAATCATGGCGAGTGTTCTTGACAAGTTGGTGAGGAGTATGACGGCATGCGTGATCCATCCGCCGTCGTAGACAATATGCTCGTATTCAAACCAGAGCCTCATCATTTCTGATTCTTTTATCGCCATGTAGCACCCGCTGTTCACGAGATCGTCTTTCTGGAGTCCTACAACGTTTGCGAATCCTGCTTCTCGTAGTGGTTTGAAATCCCGCAGGGGATGGACGTCCCAATCTAAATATATGCCGCCCAGCTCGTAAACGACTTTTGCGCGAACGAAGTCGGACTTATTCTCGAGATTGCGAATTTTCTCGCCATTGTCTGCATAATCTGGTGCAGTCACGTAGTGGACGGCGACTTGTGGTAAGTTGAATATCAAACGTGACCATATATTCGATGGTACGTCTGAGCTTTTCACTCGTTCGACTTCGTCATCGGGAGCATCGGTATGTATGTAGATGACATCGGGGCTGAAGTAGAGAGTCGCGGAGTATATGGAAATGAAATGCTTTAGTTCAAGCCGAATTTTGCCTTGGGGCTCACTCATCAAATGCACATAATGCACTATATTTGGGATCGTGGGCCGTCGTGTGTCGCTGGACCCTAGTTGAGTTCGAGTTGCAGGACTTGAAAGTAGATCCGTGTTGATGGATAAAAATGACAATGTAACGAACACTGAGAGTAAACCGAAAGCTATGATCGGGATAACAATCCTCCTTGTTTTGAAACTGAGGGGCAAGGGGCACATGACGCTGAAGAAAATATATGAGAAAACGTGATGGCTTGCTTTGAGATTTTGAGAGAGAGAAAGAGATGAGTGCAGGCCTTCTGTAGCGGAGGCGCGGTTCCTAATATCAGAAGCGTAAATGGGAGTGTGCAATCCTTTTGACGAGGTTGTACGTCGTAATGAAACAATGGTATTTTTGACGTTTCATACAACTACAGACAAATCCCTCACTGGTGATGCGGCGCAGAGTCCGTATACAGAGACTTGTACTCGCGAAATAGGATCTTGCTTCCGGACCATGCCTCCTCGCGCAATGTATCAGAGTGCCGTCCGTTATTATTGCCGTGCGCTTTGAAGTTGTAAATTAAACGTATTATTATTATTATCAAAATCCCGCAGTCTGGGAACAGTCTCGCCGATAAACTGATACGTTGGTGCGACCACGTGCCATCACATAATGACAAGGGTGTCGTGGCCGCGGCTTCAATTTAAGTGCAGCAACGTTGGGGTCCTTTTCTCATACAGCTGTTTCGGTCCGAATATTCGTTCTTCCGAATGTAATAGGTGTTTTCAAGCCAAAAATCAGCGTGGCTTATGAGTAGGGGTGGACATGAATAGCGAATATATTCGTATTCGTACGAATATTCGTAATTCGAAGGCGAATAATTGACGACTTTAATGAGCGGTCGCTTGTTAGTTTGCGATTCCAGGGCGTTGTTGACGAGAATCTCAAGTCAAACAGAAATTCAGGAATCAGCTCAGACGTCACGGACAATCTCACGCAACAGGTAAACAATGCAATTGCAGTACAACAGACTCAAAAGACTGTCCTCTTCCACCAATATTACGCGTCATCTAAGAGAGGTTCATTTTCGATACTGCCTCCTGGTGCCATACACCCGGTTCCTGCTTCAAATTACTATTGTTAGTTTCCTCGAGAAAGGCAAGAAGACGGAAGTCTGACCCACTAACAGTTTCTAGAGAAGCATATAATTCGACCGGTAATTACGACTTATCAACGTTTTACAGTAATCGGGTCAGCGGAGTTTCAGCAGATATTCAAGGACATATCGGGAATTTCACTCCCCTTTACCTCGCGGCATACACTCCGGCGGCGAATTATGGATGATTTCGACTTATACCGGGTCCAATTGAAGGAGGAGCTTTCAACCACATGCAGAACAATCGCCTTATCCCTTGACGTGTGGACAAGTAAGAACAGCCTGCCAATACCAGCGGTAATCGGCCATTGGCTTACGGAGGTTTTCGAATACGAGAGAAAGTGCTAGAATTTAAGGACCTTGAAGGACTACATAGCGAAGAGAATCTCGCCTATGCAGTAGAAGAGCTGCTTATAGAATTAGACCTTGAGCACAAATTGATCACTATTACCGGCGATAATGCTACAAATAATGAGCGGATGGCTTCTGAGCTTTTTGAAAGGCTACAAGAGAAACTTACAGAACCCCTCTTCCGCGGTATAGACAGCTACGGCCGTTGTCTTGGCCATATCTTGAACCTCATTGTGAAGAACGTCCTTCGCGCCTTGAAGTCTGGCAATACAGATGAAGCGCATGCTGCATGCGATAGCTTCGATTGCGGAGATCAGGAGTACTTCGGAACCCTAAGAATCACCGGCAAAGCTTCGTATATTGGCTGTCTGGATCTCCCGAAGCTCTCAGAGAAGGAAGAAGTGGAAGAGAGTATGCACTTTAATGAATCTCCCGACTAAATTCATTGAATATGATGTTGATACGCGGTGGAATTCCACCTTCCGGATGCTGGATGATGCTCTCGCTTGAGCCTTCAGTTCCTGTCTCGGAGACTGCAGAGGAACGGTTTGCCGACTTCATTGTTTTAAGCTAAGTTTCCATGCGACCGGAGTATGTCAGGATCAGTAGTTGCTTTGATGGGATAGTAGTTGGTATCAATATATGTCATATGGAAATTTTCAACACAAACTTACTCTGGTGCTTGGATAACGGGGCTTTTTTTTGGTATGGTGCATCCAGGTCTAGTTCCGCAACTGTACCCGGCAACACATAAAAACATAATAACGTCACCACATTTGCGTTTATCAATCTGACATTAAAATTTAAAATAATATGCTCCATTAGTAGGGGTGCACACGAATAACGACTTCACGAATATTCGTACGAAATACAAATAAATTGTGGCGGCTGCTTGTATAATATTCGTATGAATAAACTATGCGTTATTCGTATTATTCGAAATCCTAAATACATAGTACTAACATCCTCAGATTATATACATCTCGTAGCAAGATTGTGAGATCTTAACTGTCAGCGGGGTGGACGAATTATCCGTTGCCATATCCGACAGTCTTCGGCACTCTAAACTATTCCTGCGTCTGAGGTGGCTGTCGAAAGACTGTTCAAGACAGGGAGAGACCTTCTAAGTTTGCAAAGGCACTCGCTGAGTGGGAGACAATGAGAGAGTTGATGTTGTTGAGGGCAGTGTATAAGGATGAAGACATAACCCGATGTCGGCTTCCTTGTTTCTTTGTCCCCAGCCCAATCTGCATCGCTGAAACCAATTAGGTGAGTTTCACCAGTGTGCTCTTTCTGGGGTCGATAAATGATTACGAGATTTCTTGTTCCAGATAGATACAGAAGAACGTT
Source organism: Lipomyces kockii (assembly GCA_030568215.1). NCBI lineage: Eukaryota > Fungi > Ascomycota > Lipomycetes > Lipomycetales > Lipomycetaceae > Lipomyces > Lipomyces kockii. Next base: position 31,842 of record JAJLTN010000022.1, read on the forward strand.
CGACGAAGCTTCATTATTATCTGTAAGAGTTGCAAGACTAGAACAAAAATGGGGAATAGGTGTGAAGTGACTTTAGTATCACAAACATGTCAGGGCAAGGGTTTACTCATCTTCTTACCGATGTACCTAAATAAGCCAGAGCGAAAAGTAATTTGTAGTCACAATTGGATTCGCTGATAAAAAGAAGTGGATGACCGCATTTTGATGGAGCGCGGAGACTTAAACACCGCCAACTGTCGGGTATACATAAACCGTCAGCCCAGCTTTTCTGACGAATCGCTCCGTGCAACAAATTGATTAGGTCCAGTTATCAATGTCTTCGAGTGCGCACGCTGTTGATTCCAATCTGAAGACTTTAGTTGAGACATTGATAACTCTCGTTATCCTATCAATTTCGAGTATTCGACTCGAACTTCCCTGAATGCAGTTCCGATAGCTCTGGCTCTACTCGAGCGAGGTACAGTCCGCAGTCACTCTCAAATGATCTCTGGAAGTACTTAACGCAAACTGTCCAGACAAGAATGAGCCTCTTGCTGTTGTTATCACCGTTCGGTGCGTCCTGTGGAAGACTATCTGCAGTACGTGGCCTTATTCCAAAGGAATCTTTTACTTGGCAAGACGTTTCAGATAGGTTTCATCGATCAGACTATCTGAAGAAGACAGTTGCGGGTTGGACGCGTGGCATGTACGCGGATTTGTTAATTCCTATGAAGGCTAGTGGGAGGACCCGCACACCGTCCAATGGAAGCACAGCTATCAGAAGGCAGGCTATTTTCAAGCAGAAGGTTCGCTATAGTGTTTGTTGTCGCAGAATAACTGGCTAATGCTGATCAATGTAGTTGCTTGAGCGAGATGGCAGTTTTTCTATTGTGGGAGGGGTGATGGAACAACGCGAAATTATATCGGTTAGACCGTTGCCTCCTAATGGCGCTGCAAGGCTTAAAGCTTCGCATATTATGCCCTTTAGTGCCAGTAGTCGTTCGCGCTTAAGGCATTTGCTTTCTGTATTTGCGGGCCAAAATATGGAAAATTTGCTGACCGGCGACAGCATCAACGATCCTTCCAATGGACTATTATTAGATTCTCTGAGTCGTGAGTCCTTTGATGCGTATGGATTTGGTCTGGAATGCCAAGATAAGCAATATCGCATCAGGATGTTAGTCGGGGAGGATTTACTGCCTCCCACAGTTGGCCGCCATAATGATGGTGACGAACTTCTTTTTGGTCAGGGAGTTCGATCTCATCCACTTCCCTCCCCTCTCTTTTGCAATGTTAAGTTGGCTATTGGACATTTTCTACGCGAAAGCGGGGCAGCAAAAACAATAGATGAGATTCTTGAAGATGAGGACGATTAATGACGGGAATGTGGAAGGCGACCATTGGTTTCGAGTGAGCGCTGCATATCTTGAGAGGGGTTGAGAGGTTTAAAAGAGTATGATGATTCAGGTGTCGATCTGCAAGACGATACAACGGACTTAGATCCTGAGGAAGGTTTTTCCAAGTACTATTCCTCGTCTAATATAGACATAGAATAGATTCTCCGGGATCTTTTGTGGGCATGCGCATAAATGTCGAGGCACGTCTCCATCACGGTTGGATTTACTCGCTCATTCCTTGTGTACCGCCGGCAATGGTGGTTGGTGACGTCTCCGCATGTACTCACACCAAAATACCACTAGTGTCCCCGCGCCCCGTACCTGCCTACTTGTCGTCCATCTTCGTCTTAATACCAACGTTACTTACGCAATCATAAAAGTGACATGGCTAATGCTGAATGAAGCATGTCAATTGGATCGAAGATGCTAATGGCCAAGAAAGGCTCCGGAAGTCGTCATCAGATCTGTGGCTGACGATGACGTTCCTACCTTTGGAAAATTAATATGCTACGGTGGGCTTATCCATCTTTGGCATTGACTTGGGAAGAGGCGATCCGCAATCCCAATTGTGAGAATGAGGTTTGCGAATTAAACAGTCAAATTTGTTCCAAGATTGACTTCACAACAATAGAACTGGAAGCAATTGCCAGGTTGATCGGAAGCGTTTATAAATTCTTTAGCTCTGGAAGTTTAGTTAGGAGTCGGTAAAATGTATAATTAATTGTTATTGTTATCTATTTTCTATACTTTTATTAAAAGACATATATATATATTGACTCGGCGCAGAGAGTTCTCTATTGTTTGCTTAACAATTATTTGTGTGTACAGCGCCTCAGCTATGGATTGACCGGGAAAGCTAGAGCGATATACGTTGACTAGTAGACTTCTCCAAGTGCGTCATTCCGGATTGGGATGGTCTTGTCAGGCTTGTGGATCAACTGAGTTGCGTTCTTGGATTTCACAACTGGTTAAAAATAAGCCCTTAAGCGGCAGTGACAGAACTACTGGTTGTTAGCCGCCACGCAAATAACGTTCAAGGGTTAGGGCTATTTGTCAGGCTGCACATCTTTGTAACTCCGACTCGGGCTGTATGCAGCCATATCACTTTCTGCAACGCACATGCTACACCGCCAGGATTAAGCAAGGACGTGAATGACAATCGGCAAGATAATATACAGTACTGAATATTGAAGTGCAGACCGTTTATCTACTCTAGACAATTGCGTAACATGAAGAATTCGCGACGATTATATATGGGACTGTGTCTGGTATTGCTGGTTGTTTCGCTGCTGGTATATGTAGGTATTGGTCGAGCACTTGTCGCGAAATCAGCAACCGTCGACAGTTATAAGCCGAACGTGACTGCGATTGAACAGAGTTTAGAAGATGGTATTCAAAACCGGGTCGTGGTTGGTCCTTACCTGTCATATCACCTGCATTACGACTACTTCTTCACAACAAAATCGTAAGTCGTGGTGGTTTGATCTGGCGATATGCAGCGAATAACTGAACCGGTCCAAGCATTGTAAGGGAAACAAAGAAAGTCATATTTGAATATAGAGGTGTTATTGTTGGCGAGATCCACGAAGGAGACAAACTGTGAGTACGATATTAAGAATCTTGAGGGCTACCTAATATTCTTAAAATTCTAGGGACCTCGACATAAAGATGCCGTGCGATATAGACTTCGGAGAGTGGCACAAAGCAATGGATGCGAGTATGAGATACGATTTTGTTTTCAAAATGAAAGAATTGCAACGGCAAATATATGTAACTAAGCTATATGTCGCGGATATAAACAATTGCACTGTGGATCAAATATAATCATATACGAGCAATTGGTGAAGTCCTGCGATAGTCTGGCACATGTTCGACAATATGAGTCTTCAATGGTACAATGCTAGAGTTCGAGGTCATGGGCTGTCGACACAGGGGCCCCACATTTGGCTTGTCCAAGTGTGATTCCGATGCCAGTAATGATGAAAAGCAGAGTAGTTGTATTCTTTTTCATGTGAAGGTATCGTTGGGATTAGTTTGACCAAGTTTTGAGGGAATCGAGATTGTACCGGCTAGTTTAAATAATTCCAGTCTCGCGCGAGGGTAGGGATCGTGACAATAGACTTCTAATGAAAACGCTAATTATAAGCCAGACACAACAGAGTCGTGAAGACAACGTATGAGATAGCAGTCAAGGGTCCAGGGCCTGTTGGCGTACGGCGCATGTGCACGATAAGCTCGAAGACTTCCCAGTCGACTAAAGATTGGTTCGTACATAATTAGTATGTTGGAGTTCCCCGCACCATCAATATATTAGAAATCTTTCACGCCACGCCAAATAAAGTCAGCATATGGATTCATCTCTAATTTTAATCACTGTCCATGTGTCCCGAAATTATATGTCTTCGTCCCATATAAACCGTCTCTCAATGTCTGAGTTAAGTGTCTTCGGTAAGGAAATGCAGCTACCCTGAAGAAACATAAGAGAAGGGGGTGGGGCGAAGGGATTTCCAGACATCTGTGTTGAATATACATACAATTGGAACGTACACCATTTGCATTTGATCGTTCTGTTGAATATCCTTTGAATACGAAGCTGGTCAAAGTAGCCGTTGTTATTCGTTTTTCGAAAGCACAAACTCAGAAGCGTGTGGGAGTCTTTGGAGCCACTATTCAGTAAAATCATCTATATACAAAAAAGCGACGCTAAACCACAATCAATTCCAGTTTAATCTCGATGAAGCAGCAAACTATTTGTCTTTTGGCCGTCCCACTTGTGATGATCATTCATGAATTTCTCATGGCAGAAATTCCAATTCTTAGACACGTTATACTGCTTATCTTCAGTAGGCATCTGTATAATCCTGCCTTTAACTTCAATACCGCCTTGACCTCGGAATAGGTATCCGAGTAACATATTTTCCCAGACAGTACTCAGGGGCCCCCGCCCAATATGCACGAAATCAAAATAAAGATGTTCGTGACCGTGGACCATATTGCCAAAGTCCATGATCTCCATATCAGTCTCATGAGCCACAAACCTGGCAGCTCGATTAATATCATGCAGATTACTGTTCCGCCGTTTCTTTTTTTGTAGTGTTGACATTCGGTACACCATTGGAACATCATTTCCGAATTGTTCCCTGAGTAGCTCAATTAGACTCCGCTCACGCTGCATGTAAAACCTGAGTTCGGGCCAGTTGAGCGGGCGTGAATAGTCAAGTTCTTTTTCTTCATTATCTTTCATGTATGCAGTAGCGTACATTCGTTGATCCCAGAGCCCAGACTGCAAAATAACTAAATCAGGGGATCTGCCGTTCATGCCGATGAGTTTATCAATTGTCGGCAGAAAGAATTTTGTCCAGCGCTCCTCCACTGGTACAATCCTCACGATGTCCCACCACCAGGAAGGTCGATTCGTCACGAACGAAGAAATGTGCCAATGTACGACAGTGAAGTTCAAGTACGGAACGTGACACCATTCCGTGGAGTGCCGACCTTTTGGCCCCACCACTGGCGGCTGGTCCAGGCGATCACAAAAGAATGCTAGTTGGAATCTATCGATAGAGTCGCTGACCATGAGCATCCGTCGATTCTTGACCCATGACAAGAGACTTTCATATTCTCTCATCTCTCTCAGCTCGTCGGGGCTCAAGTGGCCATCTGGTGTCTCAGAAGCTATCCAATATCCATCTTCGTCAATTCTCCAGCTTTTCAGCAGTAGCGTATGAAGTCTGGCAAGAGCTTGTATCCAATTAAATGGGGACGATTCCAACACTTGACGCGGAGGTGGGCCTTCTGAATAAATTTGTTCCGCTTTCATTTGCTCAATATTCCGTGTCTCCTTGTAATCCTGATCGAGTATTCCCTCATAGAATGGAACCCATGTAGCATCCGCCACGTCATCCTTGTCCCGAAACCAGACGAATCCATTTTCAGCATACGGATTCACGCATGCGCTTTCTTTGTCCAGCAGATCTATGACTGGCGAATTATGAGAGGGCCGAGACTGATATGTAAACACGCTCAGGAGACATGAGGCGACCACTATTGTTGATAAAACGACCCGAAAACTCACACGTGCATTCAAAGTCACCAGTCGTTGAAGCATTGAAGATGCCAGCTCTTTAATTACCTGGACTGTTTGTCAATTGAATATCCGGTATCGATCTTTTATCCCCACCTGCCTTACAAATTGCCTTGGCGTCGGGGTCGTGCTGCACACCGCAACGCGGCTGCTTTCTGAGTTTGGTGTTAACTCAAAAAAGTGCGTCCCTCACCGCCACAATAACTGCTGTCATAATGATGGTGCCCAAAACACCCCAAAGCCCTAAGCCTGAAAATGAATAAAGCCCAAACCCTCACCCCATGTTGGTCGAGAGAGACATGAACGCTAGTGACATCTTTATTTATTTGATAGTGGCTTATTATATGCAGCTTCAAGCTGTATTTCATCATAAGCGATATGTAAATCAATTAAATTTAGATTAATTATTAGGTTTATTAATAGTGACCTTATAGTATAACTAGTCTATAATAGAAACTATACATTCATTTGAACCTTTCAACCGTAATAGCCATTACAAATACAACAGTGGTATCCCACGCATTTACTTTGAACAGAACTATATATTCAGAACTAGTAAGAATCAGAGTCTCATTTGGTCTGATGGCCAACAAGTGACTACACGCGCTCCTAGCGCTCTATACTGCTCATGTGGTGCCTGTCTGGGAGTTTGTTGAAACTGTCAATACACTCTTATCCTCCCTTCGCTTGGCTCTGCTGTCATCATGTGGTGAGCTATCCCACTCGCTATCTTTCACTCGATTTAGTGCCATTTTGAGTGCAAAAGCTGAGATTCGTGCAGCGGAAGACTCATCAGTGACATACCCGTCATTATAGTCATCTTCGTCTCTCAATATTTTGCGGATTATTTCACCTGCGCCACTCATATGAAGAACCCTGCCAATCGCCAAATGGATATTGAATAGCTCCCCATCAGGCCAATCAATTGCCGAACCCTTATGTCCCTGGCCAAAGATTACCTCTTCTCCATCTTGACAACGGCTGACTTTACCTAATGCCTTCCCTGGGATCAATTTGCGTAGCCAGTACCTTCCGTTCAAGTATTCAACCCCAATAACAAATTCGTCAAATAGTTTGTGGGTATAGTGATCGGTGCAAAATAAGTTACTTGGGTTGTTTATGCTCGTGCCTCTCAGCTTAGACCTCACACTAGCACCAGCAAAAATAGACAGCAAGTGTCGCATTCTGGAATAATTGGACACCATGAAAGGAATAATATGGGCAGCTTCAAGTGTGTCGATTCAGTCCATTTCAGTTTGCAATATATCTTCTGGCGCAGAATCATCAATTGCCTTGCCAACCGGGGATATAACGCCATCCCTATCAAGTATCTAGTCATGCGGATTGTTAGCAGAGACTTCAGACGCAAATAAGTAGCGAACGCACCCGGGCCCTAACACTTGAGTCTCTGGATGAGGATGACATGCGCGAGGAGCTCAAAGATTCGGAAATTTTCTCACCGCGTTTAATCGGGACGAGCATATCTTCAAAGATCGCTTTCACCCACTCCACCAATATCTTCCTCATCTTTTCTGATTTAGAGAAGTGGACAGCTGCAACCTGCCATGTAACACCATCCACCGGAGCAATCCTACCAAACGAGCTCTTGACTTCGCAAAGAGACGAAACACCTACAGCGACTAAGACCTCTCTCCGTGCGTCGAAACCGTGAGATTTGACAATGTGATGCCATAGATTATCCGCTATTAAATTGGGGCAGCGACCTGCATAAAGAAGCGCTAAAGTAAGGCATCGACAGTCGTACCGGTGATTGGCGGCGGGAATGTGAAAGCGACCATCAGTATCATCCGGCAGGGGCATGAAAATAATCCTGAGAGCATCCAATAACGTCATTTGATCCATGATAATCTCGCATCTCTTGCAATATAGGAAGCAATACTAAGCTACTACCAACGTAGCGGTTGATAAAGCAGTTGATGAACTAAGTTAATTTGGTGAGGGATTATGTTTCCGGCGGGTGGACAACGAATCGAATAACTATCGTGAAACAACGTAAATGTGATATCCAATTCCTAACCCTCATCTGTAAAGGTATTACAAGGGCTAGGGTTATATGGTTCACTGCCGTATTTTGTTATCATTTTATTCAAGGAATGAATATTCATCATGAAGTAGAAACAACTTCGTTGCTCTTGCAGATTATGGAAGTACAAATTTACAATCTGTTCAGTTCTAAATATCTATTAAGTGGTATATGGCAATTCACACCAACGTGAAGTAAATGCAATCTGTTACCAGCAGTTCACTTAGCTTCTAATCCTAAAGTCCTTCATAAAAGTATCATGACACGCATTCCAAGCATGGACAGTTGTCATATCCATATCGGGCATTCTGACCAAGTCCCCACGCACTTCTACACCACCTTGACTTCTGAATAAGTACCACAATACCATATTTGCCCACAACGCACTCAGAGGACCCTCATCAATATTCACGTCATCACTATAAAATGAATAATATCCTCTCACAATCCAGCCAAAATCTATAATCTCGATATCAAGTTCGCGGCATGCGTATCTAGCCGCACTATCGAGATTCAAGGCGGCGATATCTTGTTGGACTGTATTTTTGAGCGCGACAGTACGGTACAAAATTGGTACCTGATGTCCGTAGAGATCACGCAATTTGGAAATACTGCGGCGCAGAAGTCGCGTATAGAATACTAATTCGTTAAAATTGAGAGTCCGGGAATAATCGATTCTCTTTCTGTGGACATATTCCATGTACTGATTGACAAGGAATTGCTCACCCCAAAGGCCTAACTGGAAAATGACGAGGTCCGGTGACGCACCATTTTGTCCCACGACGCTGTCCGATGTTGGGATGAAATATCGGTCCCATTTCTGGTCTATTGACTCTGGCGTTTCCTCGGCGCTACTGGAGCAATTGTAGCCCACACAACCGAGCTGCCAGTGAGTTATGGTCAAATTCAATTCTCTGATATTGCATGTCACTATTGAGGTCTCGTTCAAGCTGTTTGTTGGTTCATAGTCCAGAGTGGCGGCGAGCGAATTGCAAAGGTGGGAAACGAGAGTTTCGTCCACGGAATCACCAACGACAAGCAAACTCCTGTTTTGCAGCCAATACAGCTGTTTCTCCAATTCTCGTAATATTTTGGTAGATTGCGTCTTTCGGCCGGGCCTCTTCTCAGTAGAAACTGCGTCAGCCACGTTCTTATACTGACGCAGCAGCTGGAACCACTGTGTTGGCGCATTTTTGAGCAAATCATTTGGTGGGAAATTGTTTGGAAAATACCTTGTGTCGTCGACTATTTTATCCACTGGCTCGCCCTTTGTGTCCCAAAGTTGTGAGAATTGCTCATCCAATAATCCGCTATAGAATGGCACCCAAGTTGTGTTGTCAATTGTATTCCTAGTCTCCATCCATATGAATCCAGGTTGAGCGTATGGATTTATGCATTCATATGAATTTTCTGATGATATCTGTTCATGTCCGTAGGTAGAATTTGCTGAGTGTTCTGTTGGTTGCTCAATTTCACCAGTCGGCAATTTACCTCTGAAAGTTAAGAAAAGTGCGGCGACCACTGTGGCTGCTAACAAGATATTAGCCAACACTTTTGCTCCGTAAAAAGATGACTGCATTCTGCCAATCTCTTGCTTCACGACCCCGGCGTTATAAAACAAAACAATAATGCGAGGAATACAGCTACGTTATCGAAGGAGACCGCTTGCCCTAATCCACCAGAGATTTGCTGCTTGCTGCTTAATCTTCTTGCCACTGTGGCTCAGCTCAGAGATTGAAATAAGTTTATCTTTAGACGACCGACCAGAACCCCGGGCAGACCCCTTAACAAAGCAAAAAAACAAATGAAAATTGCTCTAATCCACCAGAAACTGGGAACTATGCGAAGCTCCGCTGCACACCAGATCCCATTTTCCGCGTTACGGAACAAAATCGACTGCTCCTCGCTTATTTAGCCTAACTCGCCTCTCCTCTCATGTCCGTCAGCGCTTTGACGATCGAGCGGCCCACCCCCACGCCTCATACAAATGACAAAATCGCCGTTATGGCTACTTAAGCAGCCTAGCGTACAGAAATCAGTAAGACTCCCTTGCAACAAATATCACATCCTCTAATTAAACATCGCCCGCGATGTGAATGATCAATTGGCCATATGGCTGATGACCCAGGGCATTAGCGTTTGGCTTTGAGACAATTTTGAACTGGGTTATCGTTGTGTCAGACACTTGCTGTTCTGACGCGCCGATGCGGTTTCAGTCGTTAGGCATGACCTCAATCGAGACGTACTCAGCAGGTATGGCACCTCCCTTTCCCAAAGTAGAGTCGCGTCGATCTTCATTGCGGCGGCTGTTTACCTCCCATTACGATGGCTTCGAGTCTCGGACGTGATCTGATGCAGGCAGTTACTGAATTTGTGATTATTACTTCTAGTTCCGATGTTACCTTCTGGGTTAGGGTAGATATCCTAGGGTAGCGTAAATTCCTCGATAATTAATTAGAATGCATTTGAGCGGGGTAACTCAAAGCAACGTCGAACTGCCCACACTTTGACGATCGCCGTAATCAGTTCATAATTAGCCCGAGCGTCGTATGTAATTTGATTTTGTTTGTTGCCAACTTTGCTATTCCGTTTTCCTTATTCTAGCTGTATTATAACTACTAATATTATGCAGACTCCTCTCCCTTGCCAGTTTGCTTTGCAGAAGCCGCTCAGTAATGCTCTTGCCGAAGTCTTTCGGCACGCAGGCTGATCACTCGGTGCAAGTAGCCGTTGTACATCTCGAGGTCACTTATGCTGAATAACTAATCGTGCAAGTTGAGGAAGATGCAAGCTTGGGGAACATCAAAGAGCTCGAAACAGCATCCATATCGATGACGACGATGAGTGATAAGTCTGGTTCCACTCCTGGAGTGAGAGTCTCCATCTCATGGATAGAAATCAGACACTACGTCAGGCTTCTAATTCCCTATACATCGCTCATCTGTTTAGACTGGTACAAGTTGCCAGTTATGCAGCAAAGCAGTGGCTGATGATACTATTTGTTACGCGATTTTACTGAGACTATAAAATTCCTGAATTAGATACAGATGTACCGTTGTTACAGTCCGTCCCCCTCTTACAGCATAATCAATACGTTATACAACTGGTCCTGCTTGATGCTTCACAAGGAAAGCATAGTCCATAACTGGGGTGTCATCACAGTGGATTCAATACCACCCTCGCCCAACTAAGGAATCAACATCCACGTACTGCTGTTGACAGGATTCGATCCCAGAACATATTGGATGGGTACATTTCATGCATTGTAGAAGCAATTTTGGAAATTCTGGACTAGTGAGTACCGCCATCCCCAAGTCTAACTGAGACAGGCCGGTGCTCGATCAACAAGCCATGTGACATGCAATAGACCTTAGTTATCGTTGGATGTAATAGAGCACGTAGTCCAGCCGTGCGTCGCGTCGATATATATTCATGCAAAGATGCCCAGTCTGGCAATGTCTAGTCCCCATGTCTCGATTGAACTGACTATCCAGATCTCGCCCAACGAGGATCAGATTCACGAGTCGTACCTGGCAGATTCTTACAGATCCTGGGACGAAGTCGCTGCACACACTTATCCAAATTCGATAAAAGTAAAATTAGTAGGATCTTCTTCCATGCCAGATTCTAAAGTACGGTACAGCCAAGAGACAGACAGAAAAGATTCCGATGGCATCCTTCTAGGCAATAGGACATAGTCATGAATTTCGTATGTATTTTTGGCTGTAATAGGTCATGCCACAAATGACCATACACAGGGAGCCTCTCTGCCCATGCCACAATAACCGATATCCAGCCACTCAGCAAACCAATAACGACTTCCACGAGCTGTGCTTCCGCGCGATTCGTCCGCGCTCACATATTCCCAGCGTAAACTCCCTTAAATCAACAAAAATCACCGAATTAGCTCCCCGATTACTGGCTATCATATACTAAATATCGGACGGTATAAGTTCTCGATAAAAACGACTCCGATAGCCATCGAAGTAGACGGCATCAACGGCGCAGGTAATGCGTCTGTAACAGCGGAAGGAGCTCAGTGGCTGATGAGAAACAGTCCAGAGAATTGGGCAGATAGCTACTTCCCGAGTTTGCGCTTTGGTCATCGCACCTCCAATATCGCTGAAAGCTTCAACAGCTGGATTTTAGAGGCTCGATCGATGCCAGTGTTTGCAATGATGAAGCGAATTCGAGAACAGACGATGGTGAGTAGAGCCCAGGCGTGTGAAGGAGAGCGAGAAGTTGAGGATGGAAGGAAAGAAAATTTCCGAATTTGCTGCTAGAGAAGTAGTTAGCCAAATCAGCAGCACTTGCGAGACAATTTAAGAGACAATTTAATGTTATACCTTCAAATGAGAATGAATAAATATTAGTCAGAAACACGACAAACGAGAACTTCCCAGTTCATTTAGACTTGTGAACCTGTCCCTGTTGTCGATGGTCATATCGTGGTGTCCCTTGTGCACATGCCGTTGCAGCGATCACGTTTACTGGAAAGGATATGAGAGAGTTTGTTGACCGGCACTTCAAGATTGAAGCATTCGAAGCAACCTACTGGTGTGGTATCGATGCCATGTTCAAGTCAGCTTGAACGAGGACATTATTTCTCCGGTTTGTGAGCCTCCAAACACTCGCCGCCCTCCCGGGTGTCCTCATATGGAAATATAGTGAGTTGGTTGAGCGGAAAGAGGTATAAAGATGAGAATCTGGCCAAACTAATTCTACAGAACCAGAGGATGAACATGCTAACGTGGGCAAATCCGTCTTTGGTACTGACTTGAAAGGAGGAGACGTACAGATCTGAGGCTGCAACTCGCGTCGATATATTGGAGAATCCACTGTCCTCTAGAGTTGACTTTACAGAGAGTGTGAGCTTGAAGCAATTGCCCTGCTGTCGGGATATAATTCATATGCTCTAGCGCTACAGGGCTTTGAATCCACGGAATTTAGGACATATCGGGCCAACAAAGAAAAGCGGATATCAAGACAAAGTGACCGTAGTAGGAAGCCCGCAAGGTGTCGCTGCTTTGTGAGGTTTGGTAGCAAGCAGGAAGAGGGTTAATGTGCAAGTTCATCTGCTGTTCTCCTTGAAACTGTCTTCGCTCGGTTGGTATATGAGAATTTGTTTGAGGACTCACCTACAAGGACGTATTATTCATATCGATTTGACAAATGTTATTCGTTCAGCCTCGTCTACCTTTCAACAGTTACATCATCCATTAGATGATTTATTGCAGTTATCCATTAGTGAGCTGCCTGGAATCTTTATTATGCGTATGTCTCCATTTCAGTGGCCCATTTAGAGGCGACTATCCCCGTAATGCACGCAATTAGGCCAGTGGGTAGAGTTTCCGTACACATCGCCTCCATAAGTCAAGTACCCCTGAACCGTGGGATAGGGCAGCTTCAAAATATCTTCTCGGTCACCGAACATCCAGACTTTCTGCATGCCTGTGACGTAACCAATGTCAGCATTCAAGTTCAATCCTGACGGGATCAGATCTCACAACGCGTTTCTTACCCATAATAATGTGCTGCAAGATATGACAATGTATCATCCAGACACCAGCCTCCGTTACCCGGATCCGCCAAGCTCGCCAGCCTGCATCCGCCCCAGGTGTGGTTTGTTGCCCATACTTATACAACATAGTCGTATCCCTCAGTACAGGCTCCGTACCTTTTAGGCGCTCCTCATTTGCCGTGACACTGTAGGTTCCATTGCCGCTTCCAATGTCGTAATAATGAGCGCCATGCGCGTGGAAAGGATGCGTTTAGTGATGTGTTCGCAGGGACGACTTCACCCGACGATTTCAAGCTACCCCTTCACCGCGAGGGATTTGATCATGCGATTGAGATACTACCGGGGAAGACACCACCTAATCGACCGCAGTTTCACCAATCTGAATTGGAGCTCGCTGTCACTAAGGAACAAACGGACACATATCTACAGAAGGGGTTAATCCGCGTGAGTCAGTAGTCAGCCGCGTCTCCAGTTTTGTTCGCTGCGAAGAAAGGATCTCCGGACACACGAATGTGTTTTGACTATCGGGAACTTAACGGCATGACGGTCAAAAACCGATATCCGTTGCCACTGATCGATGTACTGCTTGACCGATTGCGGACGGCCAAGTATTTTGTGAAGCTTGACCTTAAAGACGCCTACCACCACAACGAATGGAAAACAGCATTCAAGACACGATATGGCCTCTTTGAGTGGCTCGTTATGCCCTTTGGATTGTGTAACGCCCCGGCGACTTTTCAGCGTTTCATCGACCACGTCCTCCGTGGACTCACGGATGAGGAGTTGATTGCCTACCTGGATGATATATTGATCTACGGCGAGACCTTAGATGAATTGCGCCGCCGTACTAGACGTTGTCTCCAGAGACTACGCGAATGGGGCCTAACAGCCAAGTTGAAGAAGTGCCAATTTCACGCTCGCGAAGTGACATTCTTAGGATTCAAAGTGACACCGGAGGGGATTTGTATGGAGGAGGATCTGATCCAAACTATTCGAAGCTGGCCGACACCCCGGCGGGTTAAGGAGGTACAGGCGTTCATTGGCACCACTGGATTCTATCGAAGGTTTGTGGAACGATATTCGCACATTGCGAAACCCCTGACAAATTTGACGATCAAAGGACTCCCGTTCCACTGGGGCCCCAGAGAACAAGCCGCGTTCGACTTACTTAAATCCCACTTCGTACAAGGAAAGATCTTAGCGCACTTCGATCCAGCCAAACAGATTTACGTCTACACTGATGCAAGTAAGGACGCGGCCTCAGCAATTATGTGTCAGGAAGATAACAATGGAAAACTGCGTCCTGTCCTAATCTGGAGTAAGAAGTTCCGCGGCAGCGAACGACGATATGCTACGCCCGATCAAGGAACTATTGGCGATCGTGTGGGGGATGGAACGTTTCAGGCCCTACGTTCAAGGGGCTAGACATACCGTGATCGTGCGCACCGATCATGCAAACTTACGCAGCTTCACTACCACTAAGAATTTGAAGCCCCTGCAAGCGAGATGGGCCGAACGATTATCCGCTTTTGACCTTATTATCGAGCATACCGCTGGACGCACTAATCCAGCCGACGGCCCGTCTCGCCGTCCTGACTATCAGACAGACGAGCTCGACCCAGCTGGTCATCATTCCCAAGAGTTTCTCCGATTTGCAAATCTCCAACTTGCAGCTTTAACCTTGGGGACCGACATCGATCCGGAATTTCGCCAAGCACTGAGCACCGACGAACTAGCAATTGAAATGAGGACAAAGAAACCTACCGGTTGGGAAGAAACTGACGGTGTCTGGATGCACGACGGACGGATCTACGTGCCAGCACAATTGCGAACTAAAGTTATCCAACGTACCCACGACGGGCCTTTGGCCGGTCATATGGGACAGAAGCGGACGCTGGAACTCACGCAACGGCGTTATTTCTGGCCGAAAATGAGGACTGACATCAACGACTACTGCTTGGGATGCCAGTCTTGTCGCAAAAATAAACCGGACACGCATCAGACGTATGGCACACTGAGACCTTTACCAGTACCCGATCGAGTCTGGTCCAGAGTTGGCCTTGATCTAATCACCGACTTACCTACTTCCAAACAAGGGAATGACGCTATCCAAGTACACATATGCCATTTCGGAAAAGGTGTCCGCTTAGCACCCACCAAAAAGGCATCCGGAGCCAAAGACGGCGCGATCGTCGCAAGGAAGACCGTCATCTCCAAACAAGGGCTCCCCCGCGCATGGGTAATGGACAGGGACCGACGCTGGTTGAACTCCTTCTGAACACAGCTCAGTACAGACCTACGAATGGAATTGAGGTTTTCGACTGCCTACCATCCATCCACAGATGGGCAAACGGAGCGGTTTAACGAAGTCCTTGAAGCGTACTTACGAGCCTTTATCAACTTTTTCCAGGATGACTGGGAGGATTGGTTAGACCTAGCAGAATTCGCATACAACAATTCCCGCCACTCGGCTACTGGATTCTCCCCCTTCTTCCTGGAACACGGTTATGACGCTGACGTGGAACCGCTGACTGAACACGCGTCAGGCAAGGCAATTACTGACGTCAACGCCGCCTCGTACACCACTTTCATGCGCGAGGTCCATGAGATAGCTAAAGAGAACCTGGAACGCGCGCAACTCATGAATAAGCAGTACTTCGATCGTAAACGGAAGGAGAAGGTCTATCAAGTCGGCGACCGAGTGTACCTGAACTTACGAACTATCCGTTCCTCCAGGCCATGCAAAAAATTGGATTACAAAAAAGAGGGACCGTTCACGATCAAACGTGTCATCAATCCCAACGCCTACGAACTTGATCTCCCGGCACAGATGAGAATCCATCCCGTGTTCCACATCGAATTACTTGAGCAATACCACGAACCAGTGGAAGGCCAGCAACACGAGGCGAATGTGACTCAGCCGACTTATACCGAAGGCCATCTGGAATGGAATGTCCATGCAATCATTGATGCCTCTCGAGATATGCCAGACGGCAACGGTCAATTATACTTCCATGTCAAGTGGGAGGGCTACGATGATGAAACAGACAACACGTGGGAACCCGTGTGGCACTTATCGAACTGTCCCGAAAAGATTGATGAATTCATCCGAACGCATCCCGATCATCGCGCTCTGCCTATCAAGGATAGCGACATGAAACCGATGAGAGCCGCCACACGCACACCGCCCACGCGCTCGACACGGAAAGGACGAACACACGGCGGCAAGCGTTGAACGCCAACAACATGGAACTTCTCTTTCTTTCTTCTTCTTTATTATTTTTAATTCTTATCTTTCTTGGTTTACTCTTTTGACGGACTTTGAATTCGAGGACGAATTTCTTTGGAGGACGGGTATAATGTGAGGACCAAGCCTCTTATCGCTTATCTTTGTCCTGTCGGTGTTACCCGGACCCGGCAGGGAGTATATTTGTTCATTTGTGTTTCCTTGCCTCCTTTCTTCTTTTCCTTTTCTTTGTCGATACTATTTATTATAAGGTAGTTATTTAGTTGTTGGTACCCATTTTCCTCCCTCATCGTAGGATCGTGACAAAGTATCTAGGCCTCCGTTGGTTGCTCCAGAGTTCTGTATAATAATCTCCAAGACCTCTCCAAGCTTTGCTGGGAAGGTTCGCGCGCGATTGTCCATCCCTCCGTTAGCAATTGCTGATTTATACGACGCCTGGACAGGCAATTTGTCTTCATAGAGCGAAATGAGGTATGGCGCCCGTGGAACTTTTGGGGTCCACGGAAGGCCGTTCTCGGCCCAGGTTATCGAATTATTGACGATCTGCTGCACCGTCACTGTAACGCGTCTGGTTACTTCTGCAAGGGTTGGAAAGTCATCGCACATCAAAGGTCTCAGCTGGTAATCCATCCATCCGAGCGTCATATTTGGGAGACTGAGTGGCGCAGTGGCTGGGACTGTCGATACGGCATTTATTCCTCCGGGATAAGTGAGCACAGCGTAGGTACGTAGGGTTGTGGGCCGCTCGCGTGTCTCCAACTGGAGGTAATATTGGAAAATACCATTTGGGCGGTCCAGTCTGAGCTCCTCGTGTGTCTTGGGTCTGCAGTAACGCGCGGAACCGCTGGCCGGACCCTACTTGCAAGTAGTCAATGTCATACGGCCTTGTGTATGATCCGTCAGCTTCGATGATAGTGAGATTATGGCCCTGGAAAGCGGCCGAGACGAAAGACAGCGCTGTGGCACCCATAAATCGCAATCGATAAACCTTGTTTGGTACAACCCGAATTTCCGCCAGTGAGCATGAATTTGCCTCTTTTCCTGCGCGCGAGCACGAATTATTATTCACTTTTGCATTAATTGGCAGACCGAATCCGTTTACGAGGACATTGCTTGTTTCACCACTCCATGCAATTGGAATCGACGCCAGTCCTGTCTCAATTTCAGAATCCGTTTTTCGAACAGATCTGACAAGTGGATGATTCGCTCGTCATCGTAGTAACGGTCTCATGGTCCTCAACGATTAGGGGTCCGGAAGCCGAGACCGCTTGAAAGCCAATGTGGGAGTGGTAGAAGTAAGTCCCAGCATGACCGATTTCGGGATGGAGTTCGTAGTCGAAGAAGTGATGAGGTGGTATGGGCCATTGACTCGCTTGAGGTGATCCGCCTGAGAATGGAGAGGCTGCCATGCTGAGCCCATGCCAATGCTATCAGTCGATGTCAGTTATTTGCAAGATGAATCTACAAAAATTGTCTCTACCATGGTGAGGTTCTTGTCATCCATGTCATTGTACACCCGGATCCACAAAATCCCGGTGCTTCGAGTGCCACCTTATTGATACGCGGGAAGCCGTTTATAGCCCTAAGATCTAAGCATCCTAATGAATCAAAGAAGACTGCGCACCAAAAAGCGCCCTTCGAATGTCGCGAGTCTGCCAGCACCTGCTGCAGTAACCATCTCGTTCGAAGGGCAGGTCACGCGACCTTTGCCATTGACCAGGAATCCGAACGTGCACGTCGGATCGAGCCCGTAGGTGACATCCCTGTAGTAGATTGCATCGGACGAGAGCTTTGTCCAATCCATGACATAAAGGGGTGTAGGATTGCGTTCCAGCACTTGCATGATTGCGGTGGCAGTCCAGTTGCCCCCGGTCACCACATCATAGGGTCGTGGTCTATCGGCTGCAGGCCTAATGTACACCGGTCCTCTGATACCGTCCTGGTAGTATGATTTCACATGAGCATGATACCAGTAAGAGCCATACTGGCCCACTGTCGTAAAGTAAAATTGTAGAGGAACGACTCGCCAGGAAAAATTGGCCTTTGCGTGACTCCTGGGGAACCATCCATCCAGGGAGTGCCAGCCGATGGATACCGTGGAAGTGAATAGTGATAGGTACCTACAAATTGTTGTGTACAATTGTAATGATCGTGTCACCCTCATCGGCTTCAATTAGAAGTCCCGGTAAACCTAACAAGGTAGCAATGTACTTCATCATGGAAATGGGCGTCGTGAAGGTTGAGGAGCCTCCTGGTTCAAGGTGTGGGGTCTTTATATAGTCTCTAGTTCAGCAAAATATTGTTGTTTTCATTGGAGTCAACAGAATGTGGATTCTTGGGCCAGCCACATCATTCTCAACTTCGCGTTCGTATTATTGATACTGCCGTCTTTGCCCGCTCGCGGCTGAAATACTGCAGCTAGGCTGTGCATGAATCCTGGTTCCGCACATGCACGTTCGCTACACAATCGACGACTAGGAGCCGACTGACCTTAGTAAGTGCCAGGAATATTGAATGATTCAGTCTCGGCGCGCTCAACGGGCAATGTGCCCGCCTGCGCGTCGTTTTCAAAGTGCTCCCGTCTTGCAATACTCAAAGTCAATAGGCATCGAAGGACCACGCCGTACAAGGAGCCGGGGACCACCGGCAATTGAGTACGCTCATGCAATCAGTGAACGAGTTCTTATGGTAAATGAAGTAAAGGAACCAACGATGTTTCGCGATATTTACAGTAGGCCTGATAGAAATAAATGGATGGAGGCCTGCAACTCGGAGTATAAATCGCGTTGATAGCCAACAATTCTTGGGATCTCGTCGAATCACCCAAAGGGAGGAAAGCAATATCAAGTAAATGGGTATTTAAAATCAAGCATAAATCGGATGGCGAGATAGAAAGACATAAAGCTAGATTAGTACCGAGATAATCCGATTTGAATCCATCAGAACTCTGCTAGCTACTGCCACCGAGCTCGACATGGAAATAGAGCAATGTGACGTAAAGACGGGATTTTTAAATGGAGACTTGGATGAAGAGGTATATATGAAACAGCCTGAGGGGTATGTCCAGAGAGGAAAGGAGGGACTTGTTTCTAAGTTGAAGAAAAGTTTGTATGGATTAAAACAGGCGCCGAGATGCTGGAACCATTTTATAAATACGTATTTAGAGAGTATTGGTTTTGAGAGGGCGAAAATAGAGTACAGGATTTAGGTGAAAGGAGAACAGGATGAATTGATGTACATTGGTTTATAGGCGGATGATATTATAATTGTTGGAAAGAGGAAGGATTTGATTCGGAAGCTCAAGGACCAACTCTTCAAACGATTCGACATGACAGACATGGGACCCCTAGAATTCTTCCTCGGCATCAAGGTCAGCAGAAACCGGGCGCTTAAGACTCTCAAAATCAATCAAAGTCGCTACATCGGCAAACTGCTGGAGACATTCAATATGACGGAGGCGAAACCAAAGAATATCCCCATGGATACATACACACAATTACAACGACTACCTGACGACAATCCGGGAAGTGAGACTGAGTTCAGAAGCCTTATAGGAAGCCTTATAGGAAGCCTTATAGGAAGCCTAATGTATGCCATGGTTGCTACAAGGCCGGATACGCCTCCGCAGTCAATGTCCCAGATGATTCTAGGCCGACAGTACTAGGTATTGACACATTTTTGCATAATCCTAGTGTGTTCGGTGACTCAAGTATTCCACACGACTTCCTAAATGGTGTCGAATGGCCTGAAGGAATCCATACCGAACCAACGGTTGATGGAATATGGCCGACTCCACGTGACGTAGTGCTAACAGAGAGTGATTACCTGATGGTTCAGTCGGATTCAGTAGCAGCGTCATGTATCCATTCAACTTGACATGGCCCTTTTACAACCAATAAGATGATAATGAACTATGAAATGGACCAGACATATGAATGACGAGAGTTAGTTTCAAGGTCTTTCTTGCTCTGGCTCTTCGTTATGCGGACATTATAAAGCGTGCATTAGTCCTGCTGTGAGGAAAGTAATCCACATTACCTTAAATATGGATTAATTGCTAGGCTGCGGTTCGTCGCTTTCAATACCTTTATGTTAGCAGTGAAGCATGATGACATTGACGTGCATTATGTGTAGCTGGACAGAGGCAACCTCTCACAGGCTCTTGCAGACAATTTCCTCACAGATCTGGTCTAAGCACGAATGACTTGAACCTCGGCAATAATCTTCTCAGTGCGTTCTAAATATGAGAGCTTGAGACAAATTTAGCCCTAGCGCACTATTGTTTGGTTAGGATTGTTCGATACGTTGTTCCGTGTTTGTTTGGTCAGGAGTAGGATGTCTTTGGCCTTGTTGGTCTTGTTTGCCTTGTTGTTTGGCCTTGGTAGGTCCTCGGGTGGCCTGGCATATAATAGGAGGGGTTTCCAGGAAAAGACATCGTCATCGAGATATAGACTTGACTTGACTTGCCTGCCTTGCCCTGCCTTGCCCTGCCTTGCCCTGCCTTGCCCTGCCTTGCCCTGCCTTGCCCTGCCTTGCCCTGCCTTGTCCCGTGACATGGACCATGTTTCTCGTCTGCATGCGGTTAGGACAGATCGAATACATAGGAGCTGATGGATGGAGCAAGCGCTCACATGTCCCATTGGTCCGTTCCACCATATCTTGTGATTGTTGAAGAATCGAAGACGAATTCATTGCAGAAGCCGGTTGAGAAGGAACCTTTGCTGACTTCAATTTATCTTCACACATTAAGACGGTTATATCGTCAGTCTCGACCTGATTGTGGAACTAAACATGTGGTACGTTGCTTCTAGGCCTTTGATGGCTGCTTTACTATATATTCACAGAGGGTCACTCTGCCAAGTCACCCCAGAACGCCATCAGATCCTCCGCCCGCCACTTCGTTCCCAAGCCACTCTCCTTTTCAATCCTCTCAAGCATCGCTTGAGTGGCGCATCCATTGTTCCCGCAATCGACAGCGGTTGGATGCAGTTGGTCCACGCACCATGGTGGTCATTGCTCATGGAGACGCCACAGATCTGGCGGGAATGCCACAGGATCGAGCGAGGCTTTGGATCGAGGCGTAAGCCGGGTGGCTTGGTCTGTAGGATCAGCACTGCGGCGGTGTGGTAGAGCTTGGTCCCAGATATTGCCGCTGGGTTGCTTAAAAGGATCGTGGGGAACGGGCTCATGGATGAAGAAGAGAGGTTGACGATGGGTTTCATTTCGTCCGGGTTTCAGGGTTTCAGGCATCCACGTAGCGCCACAGTTTCAACCATCGTTCCACAAAAACCCTATGGCTGAGACCATTTCGAGAACTGAGATCTCGCTGAGCGATTATTCACGCAGGGGTCTTCTAGATGGACGATCCTTGAGGATTCAGCGTGGTTTGATCAGAGAAACTTTTGACGAGGCATCATCTCAAGCTTCCCTATCACTAAAGAATCTGTTGATGGGCACCTGTGACGTCGCTAAGAACTTGGTTATTGCAAAAGACATCCCAGGACAAGTTGATCTTGCCTGGTACAAGCATATTAGTGCAAGAGGTCTTAAATGCGTTGGAAGAAACAATAGGGGTTGAGATGCCTTATTTAAGAGAGACATATAGAAAGATTCTCAGCGCCGCCTACTCTTGTCCTGCTGGATTTGATATCACCCAGGCAGTGAATTTAGGGTTTATGATAGAGACCTCTCTTATTCAGACATACCCGCCGATGGATTGACCAAAGCACTTCCACGCCAACGTCATGCGATCTTCATACAACAGTTAGGACTAGTTGATGTTTTGGATCGATTGCAAGGACAATAAGGCTCAGGCTGGGGGGGTGTGTGAGATAGCAGCAGGGTTAGGCTTAGATAGAGTTTAGAGTGGGAGTGATACAGCCTTCGTCTAGAGATAAGGAAAATGTTATATAGAGTGGAAACGCCCCGAGCGAAGGGGTTGAATAGATCAGTTTTAGGTGAACACACCTTCCAACCCACCGTACAACAACTAGCATAAATTGCGAATTTCGAATATCTATGTTGCTATAGAAGTAGCCACTAGCCAATAATAGTATTGTGGATATTGATTATGATTGGTCATTTTAAAAACATACTAAGATAAAAAGTTTTGGAGAATCATGGGGCTTAAACCAACTATTCTAAACATATAAGCTGTGGTTCACAGAGGGCGACTGCTCCATAGTAATGAGCCGCACGGAGGCAGGGTAAAAGGCACCCACGGTTCAGGGTGGTGGGTCTGTATAGTAAAACGAGGTCCGACTGTGCTTGACTAGGGCAAGGGTTGTAAGGACCGACTGTTGTCTGATGAGGTCCGACTGCTGACTAAGGTCCGACTTTTACCCTGACGCGGTCCGACTGCTCGAAACATCACCAAAAACCGACCACGATGAAATTTAAAAAACGATAGTCGACTGGGAAGAGAAAATCCGGCGGCCCGGATGGCATAATTGTTATTGCGGTTAAATTACGTTGGACCTATGAAATAGTGGATGAAATGTGCGTGGACAAAGGCACGATGAGTTGGGCACCAGCGAATAGCGACGCACCTGCCCCGATCGCTGTGTGGTAGGGCTAGGGTATATATTGCTTCACAGACATGTTACGACGCAGCTGGTTGCTAAATTTGAGTACAGCACAATCAATACCGGAATAGGAAGTGAAAATTTGCACGAGTGAGCCGTCATCTAGTAGTAGCCTAAGGGCAGCAAGATCAATTAGCCACTGTGAAAAAGGCTAAAACAAAATGGGAGTGGACTGTTAGAAAATATTTATTCTGGCTATTTACACGGCGCATCCCCCAGACGCGTCGTGCGGCTCGAGTTGAAGACAGCAGGAGCGTGTCAAATACTTGACACCACCGTTAACTATACCTCATCCAATATACCGACCCTATAAGTCGATATGTATTCCGAGAGGCGAAAGCAGCGGTTTTCAATGTCTCGAGTGCAACCACGCACCATTCGATACCAAAGCCAAGCTCAACAAGCACTCGTCCAACAAGCATCGCAGGGCTGAGATCTTCGAATTCAGCGGAGCGTCCTATCCGTTAACAGTGACTAACGATGACAGGTATGCTTGCCCCACATGTATGGCCAAGACAGCATCTGTCAGGAGCCTGAGACGTCACATGGACCGGCACAGGGACAGCGCTCAGGAAGAACGTCCGTCTGAACCGGACCCAATTCAGGATCTCCCAGAGGACCTGTATGAGGGCGAGGGTCGAGGGTCTGCACTATATGTTACGCTAGCTGGAAAGCAAGTAACTGTATATTTTAGAATATTAACTATGAGGACTCGACGGGGGACCAGCGTGTTTTTATGTGCATTCCTGCGCCCCCGTCCGAGCCTCTACATCCAATGAAAACTTTTGCAAATAAACCCAAATGAACAAATAAAAGTATCAATATTATAAATAGAAATTAAAACCTCGCACACGAGCGGAAGGAGCGCCGACTGAGGTCCGAGATCCGGTTCCGGCCCGACGGCTCGGAGGTCGCCGATGGGTACGAGCCCTTCAGGACGTGATACTCAGGGGGTTCATCCTGACAACCTGCACAGCAGTGAGCGGAGAATTGATGACACCGAGACACTGGTTACGTGTGGCGATATTTCCGAAATCCGCAATCTTGCCTGTGGTTTGCACAAAATAAAGCACAAGTTCAAGTGTTTCGCTTCTTAAGCGGGATAGGAGGTAGTGCGCCTTTGGTTATTGGCGGTGGAGTGTTGGGAGATACCTGGCGAGCTGACGAGCGTGGAAAGTCAGTGGCAGTTTATTCTCTCGCGCCTCTTCTTGGTCCTGTTCAATTCTACATTGCGTCATCCCTATTAATAGATGCCAGACCTATCGCAGGGGTTTTATTGCCGAGAAACCACTTGGCGATGGGTATTCTATGCCACGTCTATTGCTGAATGATGCTGCCATTCAAGTCTCTGGTGCGTTGAAACGATGCTCAATGTTGCTGGACGCTAGTCTCAACCTTTTGTCCAGGTATTGTCTTTCTGCGCGAAACCTATGCTCCGAAGCTCCTGAACAATAAATGCGAAAAACTGAAGAAGCAAACAGGAAATCCCAAACTTTACACGGAATACCAGCATCCATTGCATACTTTGTCGGCTAAGCTAACAAGCTCCGTTGTTCGCCCATTTCGCCTTATAGGGACCCAACCTATTGTTCAAGTGCTCTCCATCTACATGGCGTACATCTACGGCTTGATGTACCTTATTGCCCTATAGATATAACCTGCGTTTCAGGGGGGCTGAACCTGGTCCGACGGTGCCATAGTAATGAGTCGCACTGAAGAGCCAAGTGGTCACCCCCGTTTCCGGGTGCCGTTTCTGTATATGAAAAGTGTGGTCCGACGGTCCGACGCAGGTAAGGGTAGCGACGTGCAGGCACTGGCGACGTCCGATTCTGCTAGGGCAAGGGTTTGGCTGTCCAACTGCGTGTCCGACTGGAGGGAGGCAGGGTAAGTCCAGGTAGATGGTAACCAAATGGGCGATTAACGAGCGTACCAGAGCGTAATGCGGAGTACAGGTTGAAGTTTTACCCTGCATCAAAGACAAAGCACGACCTCAAGACAAAGCACGAACCTTTGATGCAGGATAGCCAGAATGCCGGATGCGTTGCGCTGAAGCCGACGCCAGGCACAGTCTGCCACGACACGGTGACTATGCACCTCTCCTTGATTCCCCTTACCACTCTCTCCTCGTCCCTCTCTTAGCCATGCTGCCACGACATCATGCTCCACACACGCAGGGTTCTTGGATGCATAGTCAATGAATGACTGAACGACGCGTCTTCGCTTGACAGCGATTAGTCATGGTCAATGACGGGGGAGGATGGAAAGAGGCTCCAGCTCTTCGAATGGTGGCGACTGAATCAGGTGAGTTCCCCCGGATGGTAGCCGCCAAGGGATTATTTCGCTATTTCTGCGTCTGAGGTGGCTGTTGAAAGACTGTTCAACACAGGGAGACTCTCCCTTCTCGGTTTGGGGAGGCACTCGTTGAGTGTCGAGACGATGAGAAAGTTGATGTTGTTGAGGGCAGTTTATAAGAGAGAGCACAGGGAGGCGTGATTTCATAATGTACTTGTTGTGAAAATTTACGAATACAAGCTATCTTATTCGTATTCGCAAGCAAGAAACTTCAGTCATTCTGGACATCCCTATACTTGCAGCTGTCAGGCCTAAGCATTCCATAGCTTAGGGAGAATTTGCAATCCTCTAGTCGAAACACAAGACGCTGATAGAGCCCCGGGCAGGATATTAATTCCGAGCATTCCCTCACCCATCCCAAATTCGTAACAAATAAACGGAAATCCTGCAAATACGAATAACGAATACGAATAAGGAAATTTTTTATTTGTTTACACGGTCCACAGTACAGTTTGTATTTAAGCTATGCTTCGTCAATTGAGGATTCCAGCATAGTGGCAGGTGCGGCTCAGGCGTGGAGTGCGGCGCAGGTACCGCCGCAGGAAAGACGTCATGCGGCTGAGAACACTGCTGTCGATGGCCTCAGCAGCTCAGATGACTGCAAATTGGTGGCCCAGTTGACATGGAATTCTGGAGACGGCGTCTTTCAGTCCTCTAGGGAGTCTGCACATAGTGAGTAGCTAATACTAAGCTGTTCGCGCCATCGCCGATCAGGCAGGCCGAATACTTGCCGCTGGAAGGTGCGTCTGTCCTCTGATTCACCACTGTAACACAATCACGCTCGGACAAAACTCGTATTCATGCAATTAATATTCGTATTCAAACCCAATCACGGCCTTGCCAAGACTCCGCGGTTGCACAGATCGGACGCCGTTGCGCGCTCGTCCATGTCTCTCCTCTGGTTATAAATACACCCATCTGTCCCCTCGCGAGACTTTTCCGTCATGATGGCAGCGCAAATCTGGAAGCGCACAGCCTATTGGCTTCGTCAGGAAATGGTTGAAATCATTTTTGGAGCGTGTTGAGCCCATTCCCGTCTTTCAAGGTCACAAGAGCAAGATTGTGGGTGCCATCTATTCGTGGCTTCACAAGTCTATCATGCGTGAAGGGGCACTCGACGCCCAACCGT
>JAJLTN010000022.1:58188-82116 GCA_030568215.1 Lipomyces kockii
GAATCTGAAGAGGGGATACGTACCCTCTTTTTCGAACACGTCAAGGCCAAACTCAACGAGCGCAAAAAAGGATCGCGTTCGCGTTCGCATCGTGCCGTTGATTTGTTTGCGACCGATACGCACCGAAACGCGTGGAACGAGATCTGGAACGAGATGTTTACTCGTTTTGCACGCGTGACAGTGCTGATTTCATTTGAAAGTCGGAATGCGGCGACCGGAGGAGAGGATGATGCCGGTGAAGTTGTTGATGTTGAAGATATTTTCAGCGTCCAAGGCGAAAGGACGTGATTTCATTGCGTGCCGTCGTGCAGAATGGCTGTTTGCGATTCGCAAACGGTCGGAGGAGTTGCAGAAAAGTGCCAAGAAGCGATTTGAGTCGGAGGAGTCGGCATCGTGCAAACAACGACAACAACAACGACAACAACAATAACAATAACAACAACAACAACAACAACAACAACAACAACAACAACAACAACAACAACAGCAACAACAACAACAACAGAAGCGCAAGCGTCACGCACCAGTTCTCAAGATGCACAACCTGTCCCGTTGACTGGAAACGTTCCAGGCCACATTCAATGCACCGAATAATTGTTGCTTCATGCATACAAGGCGTACCTGAAGGAGCACGGAACGGAACGAGAGAAGCAACAACAAGTGGTCCTTACAGACTGGATGAAGTTGTTTGGACCTCCACCTGAATTCTGGAAGCTCAAGCAGGAGGAGGGAGGAGTTTCACGGGAAACGACTTGTCGTGTGCGGTTGAGAAACAAGTTTATGACGGATGGCATCTCTGTCTCTCTGACCGAGACCACTGTGGTTCTGAAGAAGACGCGCCCGAAATTAAAAACGAAAACGAAATTCGTTCCCATCCCTGCCAAGATACGCATGCCATACATTGACAAGGAAATGATTGAAGACCTGATACATCACCATAACGTTCGTATGGTTTTGTTTGCGGACCCGGGCCTTGGGCGGATGGTGACGGGCAAGTTTTTTCCTATTGAACGGATCCGAGATGCCATCACGCGCCAACAACAGGCAGCTGCTGCGGCAGCAACACAAGTCGACGGGAGCGAGTACAAACAGGTTGTGATTTCGTGAATTGTTTGATGCACCGGATACGCGCAATCTCACCAAAGGCGATGCGAAGCTTTCCTGGCGTCAGCAACGCAAACAAGCAACAGGAATTGATTTTCGCGTCACCGCAAAGGAGCGTGCATACATGTGCAAGACGAAAAAACACCAACAGCTTCGGCAACGATTGCAACAGGAGGATACCGGAAGACGCGAAGAAGAAGGGAGACGAGAAGGAGTTGGTCGACCCTGCCTCTTTGGGAAGGAGCCATCCCTCAAGAGCACATCTTCTGACGCGTTCACAGAGTATCTCGACTTTATGTGCGTTGCCAACCGGTTGCATGATATTTTCTCCTTTTACCGCCAGCCAGTCTTTCGTCATTTGCGGATGGATAGCTATTCCGCGCAACAGCGCTGGTGGGTCTACGTACAAGACAAGATGTATCGTGTGTTGAACGATCACAAGATTCGCCTTCAGATTCCACGCTACAGACGTCCGTACGCGTATGGTGATCCGAAGCACCCACGTGCCAACCAGACTCCCTTACGCCTCGTTGCAAAAGGAGGACAACCCGAGCGTCGTCAGCTCAAGATGCGCACCGACAGTCGTCCCAATCGTTATCGCAAGTACTTTCCCCCTCCCCCTCGCCTTGCAGCACCACATCCACCTGCAGCACCACATCCAGATGGAGGTACAGGTTACGGCCGGCTTCTCATCGTGCTTGGAGATGGTTCGTTTCGTCACAACATGCGTGGTCATGCGTCCACTTCGACTCCGAAGCGCATCTTTCAAGAATTGAGCAAGTTGGGCGAGATGGTCCGTTGGGTGGACGAGCATCGCACGAGCAAATGCTGCTCTTCGTGCCGAGAGGAGATGGAAAAAGCCGTGTTGGTGAAGCGTCCACAAGAGACTCGACCAGCACAGTCGAAAGGGTGCCTCAAGCGCGCGGATCGCAAAGCCACTTTGGCTGCCTGTTTCGCTGCCAAGCATGGTTTGCATGATCCTCCTCCTGCTGCTGCCCCTCCCCCTCCGCGTGCTGACGCGAGCCACCCCGCTGTTCGTGATGACGGGCCGTAGGCAGCCGCCGCGAGTTGATGGAGATGCATATGTGGCACGGACTCGCTTCCGAACAGGCGACGCGTTTCCATCACCTCTGATGCTGGCGCATACGGCCGTCGTCAGCTGCTGACACCTTGGGGTCTCAAGTATTGCAGCAATTGCAACCGATTGTGGTGTCGGGACAAGAACGCCACCCACAACTTTTTCTCCCGGATGGTGTTTTTGCTCACCCAACCGAAAAGTGCTGTTGCTGATGCTGCAGAATCGCGTCAAGATGGTCCCGGCTACCTCTGTCGTCACGTCAGACAAGCACAGGATGATGCCCCTGCACCCAAGTCGAAACGAGTTGAAAAACGCAAACGAGATGACGAGTGCGTATGAACGCGCACATGAATGAATTTTACGTAAGTGCAAGACAAACTCAAGGGCTGAAGAGCATACTGGTATGGTTTCGCTGCGAAAATGCGAATGCCAATTCTTTTTTTTTCCGTTCATCCTTTTTGTCTTTAGGTGTAATTCCGAGCATCCGTCGTAACAGAACTGCGGGCCAAAAGCCGGGTAATAGGGCGATTTTGCGCTTCGGCGAGCAACGCCAAGTAACGTTCAATCGAGTCACTTCGAAACTACATTAGTCAGCTAATATTCGGTCACTGACATCCTCTAAAGGTGAAGGTACATCGGTGAAAATACGATATCAAGCGGAAGAAGGTTCCAACCCGCGTCACTCGATGCTGATACACGCTGAACTCAAGAGTGCAGGCGATAATTTGTGCGCGGAAGCCTAGTGGCTGTGTAGACTGTTCTTGCCGATTCCCGTTCCTGAGTTAGCTATCGTTCACCACCGTCACCTGGGCCGCGGCAGCCATTATCAGAATCGTAGTATCGTTGGCTAGTGCGCAAATGTATCTCGATGCCCGCTTACCATATTATCCATTTCAACAATTGAGAGGATCTCGAATTTGCTATGGTTAATGTCGCCGGAGGAAGCAAGGGCTGCGCCAACTGCAAGAAGCGGAAAATCAAGGTATGCAAGTGGCATTCTTGTCTTATCCAATGCTAATAAATAGTGCGACGAAACCTTCCCCAAATGTTTGCGATGCATCAAATCAGACCTCGTCTGCGGCGGCCCCAGTGTCAGGTCTACGTTGAGAAAACAACGCGTCGGTGGCATCTCCATCAGCTCAGTCGCCAGTAAGTCTGCGACAGCCCTTGACCATGATCCTGTTGGCAGACGACTGCGGAACTTGCTGATGACGGACGAGGAGGCGCGTATCCACGCCTACGAGGGAAAACTCAGTCGCGCACTTCCCAGCTTGCTATTTGAGCAATCGATCCAAAAACTATTGCGTGCTTTCAATTCGACCTCGATTCCTCGTGAGCTGGCACTGTTTCCTGAGTATGATCTGTACAACTATTGCATCAAAAATTTCCTCGATAAATTCTCAATTGGTGACACACATCGGTTTTGTGAAATCCGGAATGTGAGCACATGGATAGAAATGATCCCGCAATTCGTCCTTTCGCCCATTGCTTCGTCAACAACGTTCTCCTCGCGTGCGCTAGTCATCTCCCTTTGCAGCTCGACTTACCATGACTCGGATATTGCGTTGCTGGCTTCAAACTGGTACGTCCAAGCATTAAGGCGCCAAAAGGAACTCGTCAACATCATCACATCCGGTCACCAACGAGTGTTCTCGATAAATCAATCATCGGAGCCTTGTTCCAACACCATCGTTGCAGAGGAAGAGGATTCTACTTCACCATCATTCCAGGCGTCCTCCTCTGCAACCTCTTCCTATGATGATCTGATACATTGGGCACGCAGCGGCACGGCCTCCGTCCCTAAGCCTAGCAAGGGCTCTGTTCTCTTGCCGGAAAATTCATCGATGTCACTGCATCTGCCAGTCCCGAAGACCGGCCGGAACGTGAGCACCATTCGAGGCAACTTTATGTCGCACGAAGACGACAGTATTACGGCTGGCATGCTGCTTGGCATCTACGAAGTACTTAACTGTGCGTCTGATGAAAATTGGACTAGTCTGCTTTCTGGCGCGAATGAACTAATGCGATGGCGCGGACCGGAGTCATTTCGAACTGGTTTCAACAGCGCGCTGTTCCAGGGTATGCGAGGCATGACAGCAATCCATGCGATGGTTACACGCAAAAAATCATTTCTCAACGACCCCGAGTGGAAGACTGTTCCATGGGAGCATTCGCCTTCCCAAAAGATAATCCAGCAGTACTTGTTTGATCTTATTCTGGAAGTGCCAGAGCACCAAGAGATTGTCGACCGAGTTCTCCTGTACTCCTTTGACATTGACGAGCAAGGCTTAGACTATGACATTGCCGGTCCTACAAATAGTATGCCGCGTTTGCGCAAACAGTGTTGCACGCGCGAGGCGTGGGCGAATCTCCGCGAAACTCATAAAAAGCTCAACGATCTAGAGTCGCGGTTTGACACGTGGTTTCAAAGGTATTTTGACAACGCTCGAAATTTCGCGCGCGAACATTTACATCTCTCATCGACTGTGAAATTTGATCCTGCGACTGGCGCACCAAGCGTTCCCACACCGCGATGTCCAGCTACTATGAGCGATAGCGAGTATTATGCTACGCACTTTTTTCGGCCGTTTGTCAAATATGCGACTTTGCATGATGCACGGATGGTTACGATGTACCTCGCCGCCCGCATGATGCTTGCACGCCTGCAAAAACTCACGGTCTATTTTGCATGTCGTGACTTTGAAGATTCACTAGTGCCAGACCCTGGCAAGGGCCACACAGAAATTAAGGCTTATATTGAGAACAAGACAGTCTACATGCGTGATATCGCCTGCATAATCTGTCGCTCAGGGAACTACATCCTCACCCGTGGGTCAAATATGGCACTCCTCAACTTGCTCTTTCCATTTCGTGTGGCGCTCTCTAATATCGTAGATACGCTCCAGCGGGGATGGATCTGGAACGAGCTCCGTCGGATGCATGATATGGGCATCCGACTCAGTCTTGCGGACATGAACGGCACATTTGGGGATCAGTATGTGTCTGAATGGAAGAGATTCAAGGACTTGCCTGTGTGCCCTGGCTGCGGCGAACATGTACGATCCCAGATGTTGTAACGCTGAGGATGAGTCTCATTAAGATATAGTTTAATGCGATGCTGTATCGACGCAGATGGTTTCCCTGAAACTCACGAAATTAATGTGAGAAAACGGATGCGCCCTCATCCATGTTCCCATCATCTCGACACTTCGTTGATTGACTCACCTGTTCGACGCACTCACCTTGAGATGTCACGTACGAGCCTTGTAACATTAATCGAGGGAGCAGTGTGTGCAGAGTAACCGGCGCAGAACGCACCAGAATTCCAGCTAACGCCGTAGTAACATCATTTTCTTCTGAGGTACACAAGAGCAGAGTAATAAGCATAGTAGAAAATAGCACACTACGCGGAAAGTCCCATCTGGTACAATCGGGGCTTTCTTTGTCCGACTGGGTGGGTTCATGAATAATAAGCATAAGGAATGGCATGAGAGACAACATCCTATTAAAGCTTCTTAACTATTTGCAAGGCACTGCTGGTGTGCGTTACGAGCTGCCAATGAGATCAGGTTGCTCGCATATGAGTGAATGCTGTACATTGGGCTAGCAGTGACTGATGGACATTTTCGTACACGGTTACCATCCATCGTAGGCCGCCGGCAGCAATCTATCCAAAGAAAACCGTCTATAACATTTATAATAACTATTCTTATTGCTGCCAACGTGACATGACAAGTCGTTTCTCTACTTGGATAATTGTGTTGGCTTCCAGTAAAATTGTCTGTTTCCTCTAGACTTAATAACTTCTGAGCTCACCGTCGTCACAGTCAGCCATAAAACCATATCTATTTATAATCTTCTTCCCTTCACTCGAAAATAGCTTTTGTATACGAGAGGGGCACGCCTTCCTTATCATCGACCTCTCCTTTCCTGCGACTGACACTAAAGTTGACGGTTTCCCAGCTTCCTTGGAAGCAGAATCCCGGATGAAGAAAGGTCTGCAATCCAGCAGCAATGAAGATCATCCTAAATTTCTATCAGCTATGCAGTCAACAGAAGCTCGTAGTGGAAATACGTACACTCCCTCGAGGATCATGAACGTGACTTCTTGATTCGCGAGCGGTCCATGAAATCCCTGGCTAAGTTCGGCAACTCGGTATACGCTTCTTGCAAAAATGCAGATAATAGCTACAGCAAGTCCCCAGAGAAATAAGCGAAATTTCCAGCTATTTCTCAATATAGTGCAACTTGATTCACGAGCCTCGATTGGGGATTGGCGTACCCGCACACCAAAATCGGTACAAGCCATCATGAAGAGCAGAGTTGCCACCACCTGAAATGCAAGTCCGGCTAGCATAATGTTCTTACCCACGTCAACCGAGCTTTGCGTACTAGCCGATGCTGCAATGCCACCTCCAGCTCCTGCAGATCGAATAAGTCACCAATTCTGCTGACAAAGATTTCAATGTAGTTGTACCTTGAAGACCGAGCGATATTACATCGCACGCAATGACAAACAAGGTGTGGGTTCGCGGCTTGAACCGAGAGAGGTTCTCTCCATAGACGACAACACCAATATGAGTTAGTGGGCGATCATTATTATCACAGAATCAAATATTGGTATATTGACATTCTGGAAAGACATAGGTATACCGCGGCGCTAAGAAATGCGGGTCCGGTGGTTAAGCAAATCATATATCTGAAACATATAAGTAAGAGATCCAGTTGTTTTAGAGCAGCGGCACTTACAAAAGATATGAAGGCATTGTGAAAGGGTTGAAGTGCATTTGTATACGGCCAATATAACCCAAGATTTCAACTAACACGAAATGGTTATCATACTAGATGAACAAATGAATAGAACAGTAACTTACGAAAAATTCCACCTTGCATAGCTACAAAGTATCCCCATATCCTGTACTTAACGGCCAGCAGGATCTGAAGGAAGATCAAAAAACCAAACCAGCTGACAAAAACTGCATTACCTCCGAGGGAGGGAATGTAGGTAAAGTGTGCTTGACGGAGCGTGCATGTCTGAAGCGTGCAATCTTGGTCCGGAATCGTGTAGTTACTCATGTCTCTCAGTTATACTTATATTGATTGGAATCGGCTCTTTGCAGCAAGCTGGTTGTTGCGGTATACATTGGCATATATATATAAATCTGCATGGAAGCAGAGGCTGGCTCCGCCGGTCACAGCAGACTGCATGCGATGAAACCCGAGAAAAAGCAAACATTCTTCAATTTCACTTTCCGGGCATGATCAGTCCTACCGGTATATTAAGTTGTTCCGTTGTTGAGAACGAGGAAGAGTTGGGAGTCTGCGTATATAACGCTTCTTGAAGCGACCTAACGAATGCAGCATGGGGCTAGGGTTTGTCGTTCTCGCATGCGCCGTTCCCAACATCCGAAATTCTAATCTAATCCCATTTTTACTCATATTCTAGCGGCTGATATCCGTTTCGCATCTATATAACTCCTAGTTATCGACCTGCATAGGATATTTTGAATTAACTTAACCTTAAACAAAGGCTCTTTCGGTACTGAGCGGCTTATATACATTAGCGTCGGGTCTGTCTCTGCTTAATTGCACTTGTTATATAACAGCCACTTCCGTGTCAAGTTTAAATTCGTTGTGCTGATAACGGCAACACTCCGACTCCCACACATGACACAGTACATACATATTAGTGACCTGTTCTTTGCGAGGGTTTAACCCTGACGTTGGTAGCTACGGTGAAACTGAAAAACTACCGCTAAGTTTTCCGTGAAGTTCACTAACATGATAATTTCCTAAATGGACTCGCTGATGGCGGACCCAACTTATTTGGTCGGTCGTGCCCGCTACATGTGAGCATGTACGCCAGTGCTAGAATAACCTCTTGTCGGTCGAGTACAGATTGTTCGATACTGTGATTTCATTAACATGTTCATCATCTACTTTTCAGACCAGTTTGACTTATTTCTCATCTTGTCTTCTCGTGCAAATTCAACGCAGAGGTAAGGCTCATGCAGCCGGAATCACTTCTACAGTATGAAATCGTGCAGCACTAATCTTAGCCTGGCTTTAAGGGCAGGACGATGGTATTGAAAACTCACGTATTGAAACGCCGAGCAAATCTAACAACTATTACTATAACTGGCAAATGCACAGGTGTATATGAATGCTTAGGACTTCTCGCAGCTTGAAATCCCACTGAATTCATTTCTCTACGGTTGATTATGTAATACTATGTCGAATATCGAATATCGGCACGATATGTCAAATATTCGATTCGACGGTCGAAGAATGGGGGGATTGGCCGATGTCGTATCCGACTTTAATCGGTTCAGGGTTTTAGGGTTTTAGGGTCTTCAATGACTGACTCGTCGACCGCCGGCCAGAGCCGCACTAAGTCGACGTACTTCATTCAGCGATAATACCTTTATCCCACGATCGTAACATATTGTTTTTGCGAGGTAGGCGACCTAGAAGCTTCTTGTTAGGCCCGTTAGGGCAGTTGTCCACATTGAAGAAATAGGATCCAATCAAGTCGATTTCAGTGATAGGGATGTATAAGATGAATTAAATATCTGATTTTGGCGAACTGCTCAATCAATTCGCTTTTAGGCTGTGGATCGCCGAAAACTCATGACCACTGGCTATACTGGGTATATTGACGACTCAATTGGGCTCTGCAGCCTTTATTAGATCGTAATGAGTAGGCTCAGTATTCTGTAGTAAAGCTTAATCTACAAGTTTGAACAGCTTACACCTAGGGTCATTTAACCGAGCGCTCTAGGTTCATTGAAGATTTCGACTGATACATCGGTTTATATACTGGATAATATCCAGTTATATGTCATTGGGATTTCACAATGTATCGCTTTAGTTGCTCGATCCACTCGATTATTAGCCTGACCCACTGAACAACGGAACTCAAGTACTGGGTTTTTGAAAGAATATATTTGAATACTTTACTTCATGGCAGAGTAATCACGACGTTTCGTTGAGAAAGGCGCTCTTCACTATCGTGCGGATGATAGTTGTAATCCATTGTATTCATAAAAACCCCTGAACTCTCGAGCCTGCACATAATAACTCTCCATGTGTTGAGGAAATAGTTGTAATTTCAGTATCCATTGTGTACAATGTGTTCCGGCAAACATTCAAAGAGCCAATCATCAGTTATTTTCTAGGACTCAAGCCACTACTTTAACTGGCTGATAGGTACATCTAGCAGAAATCCTCGGATGGCCCGCTACTCGTCATTACGCTTGACTGGTAGCTCGACAGTACCAATTGCCGACAACACTGGCACCTCTCGCAGTCCCGCTGACAGGACGGTACGTCTTGAAAGAACATCGATCCTTCGCATAATGACAGTCGCCACTGACGATCATCAAGTCCCAACACCGACTTTGGGACGCGTTCGCGGGCTCGTCTCTCCTGTGCGCGTTGTCGTCGCGCCAAAAGTCACCAATATCACCCATTTGATGGTCTGGAGACGCATTAGGATTCTCATTTGAGTTGAATCAAGACATATCATTATTGACGTACTTAGTAAATTTCCGCTTCCGGTTAGCGTCATCGTGACGCCAGTGCATGGACCGCCGCTTGATTGCTTTTGTGTCTGCTGGGCCGCTGGGCCCAAATTGCGACAATATATTAGCGTTTGTCATTGTACAATATATTTTTCTAATCTTTTTCCCTCTTAACAGTCGAAATTTTAAGATCTCTTGCGCAGTAACTTGCCCAGGATTTTCAAATTTCGAACGCCGTACGTGCTGCAAAGAGTCTCTGTCTAACAAGCGCATTATTATGCCAGTCGCCCTATGTGCTTCCTACATGAAATACTATCAAGCCAGCGTCAGAATCCTCAATCTTACCCAGATTTGGCAGTAAAAGAGGATATGCTGGTGTTTTCTGTGCTGTTACGGACTGAAACCCGGCTAAGGTAAGGCCAAATGCCACTCTGTAGCAGGTCTCGGTCGCGATTTGACGGCTATACTTGAGATAATATCAGGCATCTGCCCAGTCAGAATGATATACTGGTCTTAGTCATCATTCAAAATTTACCTAGGCATCCGACAGACTTACTTGCTCTTATTGACATGGTCAGATGAATCCGCAAATAGAATGGGCTTAGACTGGTTCAGTAGCTCCGCCGAAATATACTTGCACGGGGTGGTTCAATGTAAGGTGCAGCATTCGAAGGCTTTCGACATCCTAGTTGGGTAGTCGCTCTTCGACATTGATGATGGATAATTGAAGAGGTGTCATAGAGCGTGTCTGGGTGCTTCGGACCTGGCTTCTCCTCACTACCTTCCAGCGCTCGTTTGAACAGATTCAGCGTCGTAGCGGCCATTGGTTGCATAGACGGTTTCTAGGTTCTGCACGGGCAGGCAATGGACTGTATGGTGCCTGCGAAGGTGTCACCTGCCGCTGACGCCGGACAACGCGATCGCATATGATTGCCTGTCTATTGCGCATATTGCTTCACGGACTAACCAAGCATTATCTAGGGCGATGCAGAGACGGATAAAGGTGTTATAGTCGGCCGGGACCTCTCGACCAAGGAGAAGGTCATGGACTTCATCAAGAAGCACGTTACGAAACTCGTACATCTTCGCGTCATCAAAATTCAACGTAGCCATGATTCGAGTAAAATTGGTAAAGTACTGCGAGCAGAGCCTGTTTCCCTGACGCAAATTGCAAAGTTCACATTCCGCCATAATACGCGCATCAGGAGCACCGACAGCGCTTTCAAGGAATCGTTTAAAGTTCTAAAATTCGTCGAACGGCATGGGTTCCATCAGGGATCATTGAGGCATACAACTAAACGGTGTGACGCCGAAGATAAGAGGCTGTGTAACCCACTTTGGAGAGGTCGGTCGGTAAGCTCTGGATTCGTCATGGATTTGATCGTTAGATGGACGAAAACCTCACGGAGTTTACGACGATTGCCATGAAAGGACTCGGAGTCGGCGGCCTTCACTTGAATGGCTGACGCAGACATGGTTCTCGGCTAGCCTTGAGACTAGGATGATAGTAAGAAGTCCAAAGGAATGTAATGACGACCGGATTGGACTAGACTAGACTGGATTTGGGAACTAGACGTGATGTGCAAGGTAATCGTTATTCAAGAACACAATGGACGCCAATCATGTCCATTACACATCAAAGCCTCTCGAATAACGGCTGCCATCATGGCTTACATCATCTCCCAAAAGCAAAAGGACATCCGACTGGTCTTTCGACTCGCAGCTTTTCTTCCCATGCTATCGTTTCCTCTAGCCCTTTATTCTTCATGATGTTCGGACCCACTTCTTCGAATAAGTACCCCTGAGGTATATATAGATCGCCCTTAGAGCCTGGAACATCACCACCAAAAGCCCAAACAAGCCAGCCCTCAGGGCCCCAACGGTTGAGAAGTCCAGGTTTGTTATAGTATGGATGTACTAGATATGATTTGGAATGATAGCGTCCGGTTTTCGGGTCTTGATCATCGGAAACGTCTCGTACACGCATAAAACTTGGTCGTGGGAGCGATAAATAGCGAAGTAAAAAGCGCCGAGATTCGAAGATAGCACTTGCAAGATAAAAATAACGCGCTGATGGGGTGGGGTAACTGTTATTTGTCAGATCATTGGTTTCTTGCCCCCGATGGACAGATATACGTACGTCATTGCTTTCCTCAAATGGTCACCCATTAGAACACCGACCAGATTAGAAGCTGCGACCTTGAGACATTTTGGGACGTAGAATAAGAGAAGAGGCACCAGTTCATCAGCTGTTTGCTTGTTCGATTTTGCTGGAATCATATATTTCTCCTCATAGTCAAGAGCCCAGGCCTTGATGTCTTCATAGAACTGCAGTCCATCAGTCCACTCAGTATGGGAGAGCTGACCGTCGTATTTGATTCCCATCGCGTCTCCAATGCTCTTCCACTTCGGATCAATCAGTAGGTAGTTGTGAGCTCTATGAAATTATACACTTACAAAAGTACTGATAGCACAAATCTCCATGTCGGTCATGCTTCGCCATTCATATCTTTCGACCCACAAGATAGGTTCTGTTATAAATACACTTAATGTATATAACAAGTCATCATTGTGAATCTTGCCGGATTTTTGGTACCGGTTGTGAATGTAGTTCATCCGAGCAAGAGCCTTGATAACACGATCTGATTGCGGATGATGGGCCGTGAATCTGAACATAAGTCAGAGCTTTGTAAACGCGTGGAATGGTCAAGCTCATACTCCCCGATTAATATTCCAGTATCTGCATATCTCTTCGAGGCATTCTCCGGTGTGGAGAATTCCTTTGTGGCGCCGAGTAACTCGGAGATTGTAGGGATGCCATAAGTCTGTTCGAGGTAAATTAGCATCATCAAAAAAGTGCAACACATTATGGAATATTTACTTGCCTTGAACAACGCGAATTGAATGCTCGCAAGAAAGATCTTTGGGAATTCGAGCTCACTAAGATAGGATATGATGGCCTGAGCATCGACATTGGTCATTTTTGAAAATGTTGCTCTTGTATAACTAAACTTTTTGTGCATTGCATCTCGTCGCTGAAATCGAAGAAGAGAGCATAGGAAAACGTATAATAGGAAACCCGGAATGAAATATGGAGTCCATGACCCTCTCATGGAAGAAGTGCTATCCGCAATTGGCAGGCTGTCGGTCGCCATTCTGATGCGCTTTACTCAATGGCTCTTATAAGGAGGACTTGAGTGAAATTGTTGCTTGGCTCGGGACGTGAATTAAGTGCTTGGTTCAACAGAACTGCGGGGTGGCACTAGATTAGTAGCGGAGAAACCTTTTCGCGTGTGTGGGTATCGGTAGGGAAAAAAACGTCGAAGGCACGTAGAAACCCAACTTCAAGCACAATAGAGCAATTAAGGTGGCAAAAGGATGTATTTCTGGTTGAAGGTCAAAATCAAACGATAGGGAGACGTTCAACATTCACAATATAATAGAGGTCTGATGGGGCGGACGAAACAATTCTGGCTGAGACGGCAAAATGTGGGTTCAGGGTTGAAAACCACCGTGAGTATGTATCACTCAGTGAGTCTATGGCTAGCCTGATTCGGATTAGTATGCCGCATGCTTCGCCGTACGGTTGTGAGAACGTTGTCTGGGTTCAGGGTTTAACCGTACGGCTTTACTCCGATTCAGTGTAACACAATCACGTTCAGACGGAGCTTCGCGCTGAAAACAAGCTCGGGTATTTCATGCAACATCGGTTATTTCATGCAATTAATTAATCAATTAATGTTTCACATTCGAACCGATGACTGTCTTGCCAGCACTCTAGGGTTACACAGATCGAATGCTGGCTCGCTCTCGCCGTCCAACAGAACACCTCAACAAAACAGCGCGTTTCTCTCGCATCCACAATTCGCAAACCACTAAACCTCCACAGTGGCCCAGACGATATTGGATTCTGGAGACAGCGCTTTTCGAGTCCTCTCGAGGGTTTGGCGATAGTGAGTGGCTGTTCGCGTCATTGCGGATCAGGAATCCGACAATGGCTGCTGCAACACGTCTCTGTACTCCGATTTCAGTGTAACATTGACCGCGCTCGGACGCCGATTTGCGGAGTAGACAATAAATTAATTGCGCAATCACGTTCGCATGCTGACCGCGCTTACCAAGACTCTGGAGTCGCCCAGAGCGAATGCCGTCACCCACTCGCGCACCCTCTATCCCTCTCGTCTGATCATAAATATGGCCATCTTTCCCCGCCGCTTCTGCCGCCCTTCCTTGTCATCATCCTACGAGAATACTGATAATATTCTCAAAGTCTGCAGAGGCAGACGGTGTTCTCAGACAGGGCACCCTTGGGAGGAGTCGATTATGGGCACGGGGGATATAT
Organism: Lipomyces kockii; assembly: GCA_030568215.1. Taxonomy (NCBI): domain Eukaryota; kingdom Fungi; phylum Ascomycota; class Lipomycetes; order Lipomycetales; family Lipomycetaceae; genus Lipomyces; species Lipomyces kockii. The sequence continues at coordinate 72,236 of JAJLTN010000022.1, forward strand.
GGACACTGAGGGGAGCCATCAGGCTCATAAAAGTACTCGCATTTCGAGCACTTCGGTCTTTGACCGTGATTTTAATGGCAGGTGGTAGCATCTTTCGGGATGCTGCCACGTTACTCGACACTGGGCACGAGGGATATGGAACGGTGTTAGGTTTTTCCTACACCTTGATGTTCCTTTTATTTGTCGATGTATATGAATTCATATACATCCATATGCGAGGGCAGTTACTGATCTCTCTCGGGCGAGCAAACTCGCCCTTCTCCCAGAAGAGAGTAGGTAGCTGTCCGTTGAGGCTTGTCTCCTTGCTTTCTGGTCCTGCCAGATTGTCATGCATGACGGTTCACCACCAGACCTGGGGGTTGAAGCGTTTTGTTCGCGAGTTCAAAACGTGGTCTGGTGGCCGTCAAATACATGTAAGTCATGTGCATTCCTGACGGCTAAATTAGATAACCCTAACCTTCTCGTGCTATAGGTGTACGGTTGAAGGGCGTACGCGGGTACGCCCTTCAAAAATGTGAACTGAACCCTGAACCTCGTCGCCTTACAACTCTTGCGTTTGTCAAGGTTGGCTAGCTTACGAGGGTATTCCATTGATAAACGCCTGAAGCACAAATGATCAACGTAGGATTTTCGTCTTAGCTAGGAAAGACACATCGGGCGTTTGCCTTACCCAGTGCATATTATTGGTGTTGCATAGCTCAGGCAAATCAACGACTCTTCAGGAATGATCATTTGTTAACATCGCCTTCGCGTGGTTAAAGCAATTCCAAGAAGATGTTCGCATGCGATTTGGCGTACGTATAAAGACCCTACGGATTCCGTGTAATTGTAATCTAGGGGGCAACTGTACTGCAATAAACTACCCATATCCACGGGTTATAGAAATATTATGACAACATTTATGGATATTCGCAGTGTGTACTCGAGAGACTTGGACAGAAGAGAGTTGGTGCATGGAACTCCGAGGTTTGTCTGCAGCTTAGTCGTTGGCCTTACACATGCCCAAGAGGAAGGCATCGCGCTGACCTGATGTCGATCTAGAGTCTGCGGAATAGGAAGTCGAGGGTTCAGAGCGGTTTATGATGCTTGACGGTGCATCAAGTTTCCATGATTGTCCACGGCGCTGACTCGGTGTCAAGGCTCAAGTATCAATGTTGCCTCGTGCTTTGCACGTGTTTTTTTTCTCCCAGCGGCACGTGCCCTGCGTTCTATCCGACCCGAAACTTCTGACTAGGCCCTGCCTAGTTGTACGCATCCTTCGATTTTTGCACGCATCCTTCGATTTGCACCAAAAATCCTCAACTGCAGAGCTCACTGTATCTACGGTACTAAAGTCCGCATACCGCATACCCTTCGTCGTTGGCCATCCATGTAATGGCGATAATTATATCTCTATCTTCGGGGAGCGTATATTTTAGAGTCTCGGAGACGCACTTTTTATCCATACGGGCTATGACTAGTTGGCGTCGATTGCCAGGAACGGCCGGACATCAATGCATCCGAGTTACACCTTGAAACGCTTTTGTATCAACCTTATTGAACATGGCTTACATCTGCAAGATAGACTCGTAGTCTGGCACTTCGAACCAAGAATAAGCTAGCGGAAGCAAGGTATCAATGGCAGCGCGATTAACTGGTTGGGGGGAACGTGTGATTGGAGACAGACATGAGTCACAGCCCACAAAAAATCAGACCGGGTATCGTACACCTCATGCAAGGTAGGTGAAAGTACACGAAGTTCAGACAGAAAGATATCCATAGTCGTCCTACCAACGATCAAGAGTAAGCAACAGTGAACACGGTAGAAGCGGGTACGGTCGTTAGCCACCCTATAAACGGACGAACTACTTTTCTCGGTCGAATATCATATCCGACAAGTTGGTTTCTTTCTTGACACGCCAGCAAACGACATCTATACGTCTACTTATAGAATACTGTTCATCTCACCATGGTGCATCCAGTTGCCCTGCTATACCGCCTCTACTTCCTCTATGTTGAACCTTTGTGCGCCGTATCTAGGGCATATCTGTCCATCTTCCGATTACAGGTTTAGGTCTCAACCACCGTGCCAGACAGTGTCCTGCATCCAACCGGCTCACTTTATCGTTCGGCCCAGCCCCTTACGGCCCTTCCACTCATCAGATATCTGCCTTTACGCCTTTGTTTCGTCCAACGAGGCTGTCGTTCTCAGATGTACGCATGACTTAAGAGTGTGGATGGCGCCACTCTCAGGCTGTCTGCTGAGCGACGCCGGGCATCTATAGCCAATGAACCAATGGTATTTTGGAATCCTTCTAGGTGGGAAGAAATGAGTGGGGTAATTTGGGACCTTGATAGTTTGGCGCAATTCTTGGAGTAGCATTCCTATGGGAGTAGGAGTTGGTTGACACTACTTGCAAAGCAGATAGCCGGAGGAAATACACGATGCAATGAACTAGAATGGTGAATCATGTCAAATTGTCTGTAGCAGCTAAACCCGAGAGTGATGCTTACAACAAGTAGTGATTGGTCCGAGCTGCACATGTTATGGTAATACAGTTATCATAAATGTAAGATTGATAGAGAAACAAATGTGGAGGGCGTAGCGCTGTATTACTAATAAATAGATATACTACAAAAGGAATCACTGGAGAAGGAACAGAAAGAGAGAAAGGAGGGAGAGAAGGGGAGATAAGAATGGTTCGGAGGGCGATAAGCCCTACCTGAAGAGACCCTGTTCGGATAACGCAGCCCGCGACACAAAAAGTATACTGTCAGGCGTCATGAGTCCAGTGGATAGGCGGCAAGTATTAACTTGGTCTGGCTGTATCGGACGCCATATCCAGAAAAGCCCCAAAGTATTGTAGGGATGCGCCAGCAGACCAGTGCAAAAAAGCTAGATCCACGAGTTCAAGGAGGGTTATTGCACAAAGAGCTCGGTGAAGATGGGGAGTTTATCACTGAAGGTTATGGAGGATCGACCACAAAAATAAAATGAAATAGAGTCGAAGTCAATGTAGTCATCATCAGAGAGACAGCCTACTTTAGCGGACAGGACGTTGTAAACAACATATCCCCAAAGGGAGCAGCGGTCTGATATAGACCACTGAAAGGTAGCCGCCACGAGAGAAAACGGCTGGCTGCGCTTTTGGTGGAAGGCGAGTTTCGCCGGATCGGATGGAGTTAACAGCAGGTGATTGCCTTGAATTGCAGCTATAGAAATTGCGGCTGAAGGACTTCGTAAAGGAGGAGATCAATTGGGTCTCAGGAGGCAGTCAATTGGAGCAGAAGCACTGAGAATACTAATGTCGATGCCGCCGAGAAGCCTCTGCGATATGTGGTAGATGGGGGCGTGATTTATTGTCTTTCTCATAGACACCGGGTACAAATTCAGTCCGTGTACGGGAATGCAAAAGATGACAATTTGCCATCGGTCGTCACCTTCTGCAAAATGAACTGATTTTAGTGACTGTTTTGAAGGCATTGACGATTTGGCTTCGTAAATTTACGTGAGTTCGGAATATCACTACTTTGCTCTTTAGGAGATAACTTCAGGGGCGAATGGTAATAATATAAGTACAATTACTCTGAAATGTATGGTTTACCGATGTCGACGGTAATCAGGTCAAATACACCAATGACAGCTCACAAAGTTGCTATCCGGACGTTCCTTCATCATTGCAATTGTGTGTTCATATTAGTGTCTATAGTAATCGACAAAGGATATTTTAGTAAGTTAAGATATAATGAGGATAAATGAATGAACGATAGCCCAAGTAGCTTATTATCACTAGTACCACGAAAACTGGAAACCATAACAGTAAAGGCGTTGCTGATAGGCGCCTACTTTTCCAGAAGTTGAACCACACGTCCACCAATACCGCGACCAGAATCTGCGCACTAACACCCATATTGAGGACGTCTTCACTGAATATTCCTCGATTATTCTTGTGTTCGACGGCGCTTAAGCGGTTTTGAGCGTTCTAAATCTAATTTGATAAATTAGAATCTGTATCAATAAAGTAACCGACGGTGCATATACAAACGAGGATTCGATCAGTGACTAGCAAACAAGACAAGCAGAAAGTTGTGGCGGCAAGCGTGCTGCGGTAGGCGAAAGTATGCCTTTATACGCATTCAGTTCGGGATCCAATCGCCTAATGTCTCAAGGGGCAGTCTGATTCTGGCTAGTACCATATGATCGGGCCCGTTCATTACGCAACACCACTATTATTATAAGTTTGAAACTGCTATTATTGCCTTACGCGAAGCCAGAACTGAACCCCGGCAGGGAGATAATTTACGCTATTTGCGCATCATCCCACAAATTCGCAAACTGTACCGGAAGTCTAACTCTCACATTATTTGTTCAGATCCTATGATGATAGCACGTACTGTGAGTGGGGCATTAGTGTAAAGTGAGGGTTACCCGACAATCGATGCAGAAATTGCGTACGCATTTTGTACTATGCATTCGCGATAACAAAGTTTAAGTTCACATGACTGAATAGGCCCATGCGCAAAGGCTCCATGTGATAGATTGTTCTACAATGATGGGTAGTGCATCACTTTTGGCAATAGTGGGTACGCTTCGTTGTCAGACACCTTGCCGTTATGGATTAGATTTTAAGCAGCATTAAAATTGTCAAATACTCTTGAATTCTCGTTTGGACAACAGTCTTTTGCAATCAATATTGGTGTACCATATACAAGGCAACGAAGAAATTGCTTGGCAATTCCGATTTACTCTTCTGCTGGAACGAAGGATGCAAATGCGGACTTATTGTTGCCGGCTGATGCAGGCCAGATTGCAATTCATTGTATACCTCGTCCGAGCATGGAGGACGCAAATTAGCGTATCGTGTCCGGCGTGCATCGTCTCTGGTACGCTGTGCAGGAAGTCCGGTTCTAGTGTGACCACCCGAAACTAGTTTCAGTTAGGTCAATTTTTTAGATTAGCACATCTGAAATTTCAGTCGAGGTTGCAGTAGGTTGACGTTCTGAGATTTCCTTTATACATAAGCTGGTAACGTCGGGCATATAATAAAGTCGCTATCGCTTGGCCACCATCCTGAGCATTAAAATCTGTCGATAAATGATCTCGGACTTTCGTTAATATTGAGTCGAAGTGAACTGAATTAATTTGTTATATAGAGCCACTAATGCTGACACCAGTAGCCTTGGGTCCAAGTCCGATAGATACGCTTTTTTTCTGCACCGCTCAATGTTCATGGGGGATTTACTTAAACCACTCTCTCGCAATATCATAACTGTAAGATACTTGCTTCATCGCCTGGCGTTGGCAATGCAGGCTTAGGCTAGTCAATGTTCTCTGTACTAGAAAAGTTATTATTGCAGCAAAAAGGTTGGCACTGTAGTTGCGTTTTACTACACCAGTTCTTGGGATGTAGGCAAGGCAAGTCTAGGAATGCCAATGAGGATATTCCTTTGATGAAGCCTTGGGTTGAGACATATTCCGAGAACATGGTATGATTCGTTGATTGGCTTTGCAGCTGTATGCACTACTACATCTCCTGATATATCAAGGCTCTGGCTCGCCTACGAGACAGCAGATGTCGACTTGGTGCAGAAGCAGGAAGCATACCTATCTACTCTGCTAGCAAGACCGCCGCAGAACGTATCTTCTGGCGTTTCGCGACAAGAAGAAACCTGCTTTCACCATGACAGCTGCCAACCTTGCATTAGTCGGCGGACCACATTTGCTTCTCCTCGCAGATCCTCAGAAGATTACCGAGACAGGTTCGTGCCGTCTACACTATACTTTCTGGTGCCCCCACTACCCCTGCCACTAACAACCACAAGCTGGGTGGCTTTTGACGTGCGAGCTGTTGCTCGATTATTTCTCTTCGTTGTGAATTATCCGGACTAGGCCGATGGTGAACGGCGAACGCTATCTCGCTGTTTCGGGCAGTTTAGGACCTCACCGTCCCACGAGCGTCACATTTGAGTCGAATGTGGCTATGTAATACGAGTTCACAGCTTATATATAAAGTAGCCCTATATATAACTTATTAGTTTGTGCAGTGAATTCACTAAAATTGAGAGCATCAAAACTGAACAAATAATGGCGTAGCTGATAACTATCTGAATGGCGAGCGAAGAGTTATGTCACGAAATTGTGAATCAAAAGAACGTACGTACACCCTTACATCTAAACTACAAGCTTTCCATGTGATATAAGCAACTTTAAATTAAAACTAATGGTATACTTGAAATGTCTGTGGTTGATTAGAAGCATAATATGTAGCAGCTCTAACGTAACCTGTGGTTTGATCTTAACCCCTGAATCCTGGGCGATAAAGCAAGACTTGTCGAGGAAATTGGGTCACCATGAAGTATGATGTGGGTCACAACAACTTTGATTTGTTGACTGCGCCACAATATGGTAGCATTTTTTTCGGGATTCAAACACGCATAAGCTGAGCCACGATAACCCTGTCCCAGTAAAGTCCTACGGAGTCATTCGTCCACTGATGGTCGGTAACGTTCATTGGCTGCAAAGAACTCTACGCGAACTATCATTCTTTTCTATAAGATCTTGATCTGAGCACCGCCTACAGTCTCTACAACGACGACCGAATGGAGCGACTAGTTGCAGAAGTCGGTATTTTAGCTTCCAATATACAGACGCTACGACAAACTCTCTGCAGTTCGAACGAATCAGCAGTCATCGCCAGTCTCTTAAATGAATTAAGTGATCAAATAGAGGTTTTTACCTCGGTCGAGAACGATGTCACCCACCCTACACTTACTGGCGTTAGCGACGATCTGGTGACCTTGGCGTCAAATTTGACCCCAACATGCCTGCCTGAAGTGATCCCCCCCTTTACTGAGATTGCACAGTTATTCAAGCAGACTGGACTATATCGTTAAACGGCACACGGAAATGCTTTCTGTGATCAAGAAGTTCGAAGATGGGCGCCAAGGGAAACTTGCTTGGCTTCAGCGTAAAGCTAAGAAATCCAAGCGGAATGCAAAGGCAAAGAATGTAGGAATGCATGCAGTGGCAGCTTCTGGGAGTGTTATTGGAGGCGTTGTGGCTCCATTTACACCTGGAGCATCGTTAGCCTCGTTACTTAGCTTGGGATGGCTAGTTGGAGCTGATCTCGTGCATTCTGCCAAGAATTCGATAATAACAGAGTATCGGAGATTTAAAATCGAGACCTCCGCGATCGAAATTTTTGTACAGACCCTGAGTTCAGTGATCGGTACTCTTTCGGCATTAAGTGGGGTACTCGCAGTCCTTTCTGACAGTGTCCCCGGACTATCTACATCCACAACGACTCTAGGACTTCTCATTGCTCACCAAAGCCGAGACCACCTTAAACCTGCGTTAATGGATTACGTCAGAATAACGAAAATTTTTATCAGCATATAGGAGTCAATTAAAACTCAGCAAGTTCCATATCCTGAACGTCGGTCTGATTTCAGACCGGATTGGCGGCCTGGAGTCACAATATAAATGGCTGAGGCATGTTGAATCGTGATTAGCGGATTTTGTATTGGAATATCTTATGAGCTGGAAAAGGTCAGTGTCGCGGGGTTACGAATATCGAATTAATGCAGTTGTCATAATGTAGAGTTGGTGGTGGCTTGTGCCACAAAATAATGATGGGCAAACGGGCATTCCGGAGTTTAGCGGGATAGCGTTCAACCAAATCTACTGAACCTGAGGGTTTAGTGTCCGGGGCAGGAGGGTAACGTTTGTACAACGGCACGTTTCGTTGAAATGCCCTAATGGCTGCAAGAGTAGTGCTCTGACCTAGGCTTATGTCTGTCATCAAAAATATTCGTTTGAGAGAAAATGTTATCGGCACAACCACATTGACGAGAAATAATGTGCGTCCCACTTTCGCGCCTAACTACAAGTTGCGTTCAGGTGATTTTCACAACTGCTACAGCCACCTAAACGCCAGACCTCTTTTGCGGAAACTCTCAAAACACCAGAAGGCTGCAAGTTGTCATTGATTGGTCGTCCATGAGCTATGGACTCAATAATCGTCTTGACTCCTATTGTGACAAAAATGCACCCAGAAACATATAGCAATTAAGGATCGGGCAAGACCCAATATGACCTAGGTCACTATTCCTCGGTGACGTCAGGGTGCGACTGTTGCAGCGGTAGAGTTTAGTCTCGCTTCAGTTCAGAAGCATCGAACCTTTGGTCCGCTCGTACGCTAACCTAACCGAGATTATAATCTAGCTACGATCATGTATCATGTCGATCCCAGCCATTAGAATGATTAGATGTAGGCATCTACCTGCTTCGCTTTTACGAGACCGAAAAGAAAATAATTACCTTTGAGCCTTATGCCGTAGCAATGTCAGCACCAGCCTGTGTGCTGCGCCACACGACGGTTGCAGATTGCTAGAGCCTGCATGCCAATACCGCACAAGTCCGCGTATGCCATTGTGGGCGTACGGTCCCACGTACGAAGCGCATGGCTAGCATTAGCTTTGCTCTCAGAGCATTATCGAACACTTATTAGCCAATAGTGACCAAGTCTAAATGGAGCGGAAGTCTCATTCGAATTTAAATTTAGCAAGTGGCTATAACTTGTGGCTTGTATTTGGGTCAATCCAATGTTTCTCCGTTTCGCTATTCGCCACCAAAATGGTAGGAAACACGAATACGCTCTATGTCAGTGTGGAAATTGAGCCACCAACGTGCTGCACTTCTCCGCCGGCGCAGCCACTACGACTCTGATAAGTCCCTTGAGGATATGTAGTCCGGAAATAAGATCCTATTCCGCGGCATAATGCAGACCCTGCGCCGCATTCACATAGATTATAGAGTGTCGAACTCCATTTGTGAATGTGAGAACAACCAAATTCCACGCCCAACGCCCGACCTGAGTGTCCATGCAGCTCACACAAGGCACTATGCATATATATATAGGAGAAACATTGGGACCGTACCCGCTATCCCTCTTTGGGACTAGCGTAAGTACCCATCCGTACTTGACCAGCGTGGGTGGTCCTAGTTTGTCACAGCCACATCCAAGCCACAAGTGATAGCCACTTGCTAAATTGAAATTCGAAACTATCGCTAATTGACAAATCCAAAGACATCTCCTCCGCACCATCTTAACTCATTCCGCAACACACTTGAGTCAGAATGCACTAACGTTCCCGCCCACATTTCTGCAAATTCTAGTTCGTCTATATCTTCTTCAATGCCCATGTCGGCTATGTCGTTCTCATCTTCGTCGCTATTGCCGCTATTCTTATCGCTCACGTAACCGTCATCCTGATATTTGCCACACTCGCCCGCCTGGCTCCCGTCTCCTCCGCAAATATTCTGCACCGGCAAAGATCCCTCTAACGTTTCGTTAGCCATTCCTGACTGACGTGCTTTCAATACTTTCGGACAAGTGCGTTTGTTATGTCCACTTCGTTTGCACACCTTGCATCGTCGAACGTTCTCAGCTCGGTCAGCTGCTTTTCGCACAATCTCAGCTGATGTGAGAAGTCTACTTGTACCCCTAGGGCGTGGGCTGTTCGACTAACCATCGAGGATGGATTTCCTTTACATCGATGGGCACGCCTAGTTGAATGTGGTGGCAGCAAGGGAGGAGATATCGGTGGTAGATATCGCAATTGCAGCTTTCTGAGGTTCCTGGGTCTTCCTGATCATGCAGCTTTTTCATCACTTCAGCATGAATGAGGTCAAGTGCTGACCGCGAAATCTTAGTGGCTAATGCTGCAGTCTCTACCTGGTCCTTAGCAGCGGTCTTGACAATGACATTCTCATTTGCCCCTTGCCCCAATGATGCTGTTCATTTGAGCCTGGAGGAGTCCTTGTTGATTAATCTTTTTGCCAGCCGTAAACAGTGTGCCAGATGATGACGTGAGGACTCCTTTCAGCGCGGCGTGACTTC